>JAQFZX010000145.1:0-87187 GCA_034682405.1 Hydroisotoma schaefferi
GAGTTACTGCATCGGGTACTACACTCTTGCCTTGAGTTACTGCATCGGGTACTACACTCTTGCCTTGAGTTACTGCATCGGGTACTACACTCTTGCCTTGAGTTACTGCAGCGGGTACTACACTCTTGCCTTGAGTTACTGCATCGGGTACTACACTCTTGACTTGAACTTTGCCTCGGGTTATAGTCTTGGATACTTCACTCTTGCTTAGAGTTACAGCATCGAGTACTTTACTCTTGTCTTGAGTTACAGTTTCTGGTTTTACGTTCTTGTCTTGAGTAACTGCATCGGGTACTACATTCTTGACTTGAGTTTTGCCTCGAGTTACAGTCTTGGGTACTACTTTCTTTTCTTGAGTTACAGCATCGGATACTTCGCTTCTGATTTTGTCTTGAGTTACAGCATCGGATACTTCGTTTCTGATCTTGTCTTGAGTTACAGTCTCGGGATCTTTACTCTTGAATTGCGTTACTGCAGCGGGTACTGTTTTGCTGTCTCCAGTTACAGTCTCGGGCACTTGACTCTGGTCTTGAGTTGCAGCATCGGGTACTTTTCCCTCGTCTTCTGTTACAGTCTTGGGTTCTTTACTTTTTAATTGTGTTAATGCAGCGGGAACTGCTTTGTTGTCTCGAGTTATAGTTTCGGGTACTTTGTTCTTGTCTTCAGTTACAGTCTCGGGCTCTTTACTTTTGAATTGCGTTAATTCAGCGGGTACGGGTACTGCTTTCTTGTCTCGAGTTATACTCTCGGGTACTTTGCTCTTGTCTTCTACAGTCTCGGGTTCTTTACTTTTAAATTGTGTTACTGCAGCGGGTGCGGGTACTGCTTTCTTGTCTCGAGTTATACTCTCGGGTACTTTGCTCTTGTCTTCTACAGTCTCGGGTTCTTGACTTTTAAATTGTGTTACTGCGGCAGGTCCTGCTTTCTTGTCTTGAGTTACAGTTTCCGGTTTTACACTCTCCACTGGAATCACAACATCGGGCTTCACCCTCTGTTCTTCAGTTACAACATCGGGCTTTACCCTCTGTTCTTCAGTTACAACATCGGGTACTACACTCTTGTCTTGCGTTCCAGTATCGGATTCAACATTTTGTGCTGGAGTAACCAAATCATCGGGCACAGCGCTCTTTTCGTGAGTTTCAATGCTAACCGAGTCAATGTTTGCTTCAGTGCTTTCTTCCGTTTCCATTTCATTACTAGAAGTTTCTTCTTCACTTTTTACTTCACCTAGACTAGGACTATGTATGCGTTCTACTGCAAGATTGCCATCGTCCGTCAATTTCCATCGCAATCGAGAAGTCTTTCCCCCCACACTTTCGGTCTCATTTTGAACTTCTTGGATTACTGATTGCGGGTGAGATTGAGAGGGCGACATATAAATTACTTTAGGTGGTGGTGGTCGTGGAGCGGGTACTATTTTCAAGTTTTGCGGAGGAAACCGCTGCTGCAGACCTATAAATGGAGGACGAGAAACTCCAGAAGTTCTCTTAACAGCAACAGCTCGTCTAGGTGGAAATGGAACAGGACTTGGTACGGTCTCTGCTTATTAAAGAAAAATATCTGCTTACTCTTCAACATAATCGAAATATTAGTTTAGTTTAACCTATAATGTTATAAATATAGTGGAGGTAGCAAGAACGTAGTAAATTACCTGTCGCAGCCTCAATGGAGGGGCCATTAGAAAGATTTGCAGGAGCAAAAGGCAACGTGAATGGAGGCAGAACTGTATTTCTTACTGGGTCGACGGAACGAATTGAATCTGCTATAGCCGGTCTGATAAACCGATAACGGCTCTCATCAGTTTTTGGTTCTGCTACAGCTACAGGCCGCGCTTGGGGAAACGATCGGAAGCCTTTACGCGGCATCATATATCGCATTTGTACCAGTTGTTGAACTTCTACATGGAACGAAAAATATTACGATTAAAGTTTCCGGACTCAGTTCGAGGAGGTATATTATACTTACACTTGTATGTATGTGTTTAAGTATTACATTACCTCTTTGAGCATTGTTACAGTTCGTTTTATCTATCGCAATAGTGTGCGATTCCTGAATAAAAGCTGCAGATCGAGACTTATCCAAGTAGATTTGCCCTTCGTCTTTCAACTTACTATACCCTTTCTTCAGGATTCTGCAAAACGAAACAATTTTATTCATCACTCCGATGCTTGCACTTTTACAGTAAGACAACCTATTACAAGGATCAGTTATTAATATTTACTTTCTAGTTGCCAATACTATCCTGTCGCTGGCCTTGTCACGAATATTTTTACTCATTGCAAGAAATTGATGAGCCTGCAAACTTGTAGAGTTGACTTGTGTCCTTCTCTGTGACAATTTTTTATTTACCCCAGAACACAACATCACTATTTCTTTCCTTACTTCCATTTCTCGACGCGAGAGCTCTGACAGGACGCTGAAAATTATTGAAGTTATCTGATCAATAATCAATTCATTAAATGTATCGCGGTGGATTCGCGTTTACGCTGATACAATTAAAAACTCATACTTACATAGCGAACTGAGCAGCTAGCTCATTCTCGGCCTTAAGTTTTTGCACATCCAGGACGTCTCGCATTTTTGCATCAATTCTAGAATCAAGCTTCTTACAGCCTCTGATAATATCCCTGAAAGTGAAGGTAGTATGCTTTTTAAAATTACAATTCACATTAACAGTTACAATAATCCATCATTTTCATTAACATATTACTGTGATTTAATCTTACACAATGTCTGCCGATGTATGTTTCAATTCTTCTCTGATTTTACTTGCTGCTTCATTCAGTGTGCACATCGTATGTCTTTGATGAACACTATCCATCAAACAGCTGTCGCATATTTGTTCGTCACACGTCTCACAAAAAACTAATAACTCGTGCTCAGGGTGTTTGGCACACATTTCATCACTTTCATCCGGATTCGTCCCCTTCCCCTTACTTGCTTTGTATTTAGGGTCCGATGGGTCAAAGGGTAATGTAAGAGCGTCAGGAGTGTGTCCAGCATATGGCATTAGGTTCGGATGGAACTAAAAAACGGAATATAAATCAGGTTTTGTTACCTTACTTCTGGAAATGATTCTCACTTAATACTCCCATCTTTTATTCATTCGGCTTGGTTAAAATTCGGCCTATCCTACTCATTTAAAGCCTTTTTTCAACTTTTCTACCTTAACTATTATTCCCCAGGGGAATTATTTTCATATTTTCATTCTTATAGCTCTTGAGGGTTTCAAACTGAACATTCAAAGAACGTAGGTGCTTTTATAAGACTTGACGCAAGAATTTTGTAGAATAGATTTAAAATATCCTAAAAATCTAATCAAGTACCTCGAGCAATCGCGAAGATAACGCTAGTAATTTTTATTCTGACATAACCTAACACTACAAAATTCAATAAAGGAGAATAATTGTTTTACTCTGTCGACGGATTTGAATCTAAATCACTTACTAACTATTAGTTTTAATAAAACGCCTAAATTCGAACTCTATCCTTATTATATAATAGCTTGAACAGCAAGGAATATTCTAAGACTAAGCTGAACAACAAATGTGATCCAAGAAGAAGGATACTTGTGTTCTCTTTCCTTTACCCATAATGACTAATAACAATAAATAAATAATTGACCGGTCTCTTCACTAACATTAAAGCACGGTTTGCAGAGAAACCAATTACATTCCGAGCAATATGCTACCGAAGGAGGTTGCTTGACACAACTCTGACACGGCGGACAAGGGGCATTTCTCTCTGAACCCGTCCCCTTTAAAATTTCCGACGGACGGAGAACTTGTAACTGCATCAAGTCAGCTTCTGAAACAGCCAATCGACAAATCGGACATGACGGGGGGTTGGCTGAAAGAAAAACAATAATTAATAAATATAATATTCTATCAGCTGAATAATCGTAATTCTTGGACAATAGGCCGCGGCGTATGCATGAAAAAATGATGTTTTGAAGCAAAACATATAACATGGGAGATATATCCCCGTTTAACATGTAAAGGATATCATGCGGATTAATTAATGCGAGCGGCCTACTGTCGAGGAATCACGGTAAATCTATTTTTATCAGTGTACCGCAAATTATACAGCAAAACGGGTAATAATATTGCTCAAACTTACAATTCCTCTTAAGTTTGTTGAGACAGTCGATACTGCAAGCGAAATGTAAACAAGGAAGGATATGATAGGGCTTATCATCCGGACGTGGAACAGGATGGGGTAACCCCCAGCCCAAGCACACTACACACTCGTGCCATTTTGGATTTCCCGTAATAGGTGAAACGGTCCCAGAAGATTCACGTCCACCAGTCCCCTGTCCAAGTCTACTTGCCGAAGGTCCAGGTCTCTGATGTTGATAAGCCATTCCTCTACCGGATAAGTGCTTATCAATCTAAATAGATAAAAGATAATGCGTTCAGGATGAGATGATTCAAGGTCGGAACATTCTTGAAATAATTATTGCAAGATTAGAGAGTTGTGTTCTGATCTGGTGGCTTTTAGAATCAAACGAGTGAAGCCCGCTCTTGGAAAGCCCAGCCAAAAAGTGTAACATACCAAATTAAATGTCCACAAACAGAGGAATCGCAGGGGATTGTCTCACAAAAACAGAGAAACAAGATGAAAACTCAGCCAACACGAGGTTAGCTTTGAGTTGGATTCTTCACGAGCATTCAATTCAACTTCAAGCTCAGATATTTACTGAAATATTAGTAGCAACAGTCCGATTTCAAAATGCGAATAGCGACCTGTCGAAAGAATAAAAGATGATTTATGACATGATATTAGCCAAAACCATAAACCAACCATTAATTTGGTTATAAATAAATGTTATCAATTTAGCTTGTTAAAAAACGCTACTGTGGGTTTAAAGTACAATGGCAAACATAAACATTATACTGTAATCAAGTCTATTAATTAACTACCGTACCGATAGATAGTCTGAGGTATTGTGTCGTAATTATTCCTATGGAAAAACTCCCCCCAGAATAACTCCTCCCCCCAGAATAACCGCACCCCCAGAATAACTCCCACCTCGGAATAACCCCACCCCCAAAATAACTCCCACCCCGGAATAACCCCACCCCCAGAATAACACCCACCCCCAGAATAACCCCACCCCGGAATAACTCCCACTCCCGGAATAACTCCCACTCCCAGAATAACTCCCTCAGAAATCTAGAATAACCCCCCCCCCGGAATAACTCCCCCCTACCTTTCCATGTTAAAAATGTAAATGCGCCCTATCTCGCCCATATTATATGTTTTTATAATTTTTCCTTTGAAAAATAACTCCCCCGGGGCGGAGTAATTTCCGTAAATACTGTATGTATTTTGATTTTTGAAGTATGTTTAACACGAGAGAGATACCCCTGTCCCTGCCCATGTTTACATACCCTGGTCCCTAGGCCCTAGTGTCGGGGTTTCGGGTAATTACGGCAATTGAAATTGGAAACTAAAACCATGCTTATCGATGATAACAGAAGAGGTACGCCACAGATAAGCCCATACTTTGGTCCGGTTTAACCTTAAGGTAATTTATAAAAAGTTAAACGTTTTACTTACACTTACCGATGATAACAACAACTCTTTCAATTTTGATGAAGTTTGCCGCTAGATAAAGAAAGTAGATTATCGATGGACTTTACGAACACACACTGTTTTTTTTACAAAAGTTCAGAATTCCACCACCAGGCGTCCAGTCACAGTCAATGTCAAGGTCCCCTTAATACTTTCAAC
Source organism: Hydroisotoma schaefferi (assembly GCA_034682405.1). NCBI lineage: Eukaryota > Metazoa > Arthropoda > Collembola > Entomobryomorpha > Isotomidae > Hydroisotoma > Hydroisotoma schaefferi. The sequence continues at coordinate 5,737 of JAQFZX010000145.1, forward strand.
TTTTAACTCGACCGTGACCTTGACCCTTGACCCCGTATCGCGTCCTCAGCAAATGACCTTATTTACTGAGCCCCCTGACCTGTCTTGTCCCCAAAAAAATCCCTCCCACAGACTTAAACATCTATTGTTTCAAAAAATGGAATTTAATTTGGGATGATGCAGAAAAAGATGTTTTGGTTATACAAATGATGAGGTGTAAATAAATGCATTTTGTTGGCTGGTTGGTTGGAGTGTAACTGGATTGTACGATGGATAGAAAAAACCTAGCTACGTACGATGGATGATGGGAAGGACACTGTCATGGCGTCCATCTGTCAGTGGGAAGCACATCTTTGAATCCATCTCTTCTTAGGTCTCCCCAATAGAGACGCCACTGACGTTATGTTTATGCGTTTTGCGAGCGAGGGGTGTGGTTTATGGGTAGAAACATTAAAGGATAGGGAGGGGTTTGGCTGGGCGGAGCCTGCTAACATGTAAGGGATAGGGGGTTTCGAAAATTGGAGTGGGGTACTGGTAACTGCAACTGCAAGGTACGATGCACCTTTCAAGAATCAAGAAACCCCTATTGTTTGCGTAGTAAGTGTAGATATGCACAGTTGGCATTTGATGTGAAGTGAAGAGTTGAGAATCGCTAAAAATGTTATTGTGCGATCTGCAAAAAATGACAATTTTGGACGATTTTTGGGACGTACTTGTACAATTTTGATGGCGTATATTGTTGGTGACTGTCTGTCTAGGTGTATTTCTTGGTCCTGGTTAATTTATTTTATTACAAAAACAGACAAGTGCAGGTTGAAGGAATTGGTAATGCGTCTCTGGTAAGGGTAGAGAAAGCTCCAGAGGTTATCAGGTTATCAGAGGTTTCATGTCATCTTCGATATCCTAGGTTGGTTCTGTCAACTCAATTACTTTTGTGGTGAGGTTCTGTCGGAAATATAAATTTAATATTGATTTTAGACTGCGGCAAGGTTTTGTGTGCATCATTATTCAGTGACTTGCAGTCTTCCTTCGGACGGATTTTAATAAAAACAATAATAGTAAATTGAAAATGATCCCTTATCATCGATATTCTGCAGTTCTATTTAACTATGGTCACAGGATGTCAATTGCTTCCCTATGAGATATCCATTATTGCATTATGCATCCATAAAGATAAATTACTGATGTGATGACTAACATAAAGTAGCAGACAAAAAAAGTACCAAAGCAAGTTTTGAACAAAGGAAATCATAAAAATGATGATAAGAAAAAGATTAAGATACCAAAGTTATTGATTAGATCACGTCATTCTTATCCTTATTATATTAATACTAAAGAAATTCACGGGAAGAGTACATATCCGGTCGAGTGAGGCTTCATAAAGAGATTTCTTATCTTATCGCTTTACAAACCTCGTAACGTCTTTTATTCATCTTTTACAGCTTTAAAAAAAGCTTTGAAAACTGTCAACATAGGTGCAACAACGAAGGGGTACTAGGGGGTACAAATATCATTAAAGGATAGGAGGGGTGTGGCTGGGCGACTGCTCAACATGTAAAGGATAGGAGGGGTGTGGTTGGGCGACTGCTCAACATGTAAAGGATAGGAGGGGTGTGGCTGGGCGACTGCTTAACATGTAAAGGATAGGAGGGGTGTGGCTGGGCGACTGCTTAACATGTAAAGGATAGGAGGGGTGTGGCTGGGCGACTGCTTAGCGTGTAAAGGATAGGAGGGGTGTGGCTGGGCGCCTCCTTAACATATATAAAGGATGCTTATCGGGAATTCCACGGGGTACATTGAAAAACTAGGGGGTACAATGTACCCTTGTACTCCCACCAGTGCTTGCACCAATGACAGTCAATCATCGTTTGACATTTTTTAGAAAATAATTAGGAAATTCCGGTTTTTTGCATTTTTGCTTGAAAGTAAACGTGCATTCATCCATGCTACATTTATTTTGGGATTTTTCATTGTATTTTGGGAATGCGAGAGAATGAATGAAAGTTGAGATATTTTTTCCACGGATTTCCCCCAGATATGGCGGCAGTTGGAGTAAAGCAGAGGAAACGGGAAGATCGGATAGGAAATTGTGAATTGTTGGAGGATTTCGAAGAAATACCCGACTTTTTAGGGAATTTTACTGGATAATCTGAAGATTACAGATAACCGGATTACCGGAAGGATTATTAACTGTTTTAAGACAATTGGTCGGACGCCGGATGGAGTTTCCGGTGAAATAATCGGTGGTGAATTTGCTTCAATTTTAGCTACTTTTTGGATGGCAAACCGGTGTTTAGTTGAAGTTGAGGTGAGCGAAAGGATTGGTTTATTATTTATTTAGTATTTCAATTTTGAATAGAATTTATTTATTTATTTGTTTATTTATTTCAGGGAATTGAGTAAATGTACTGGAGGATTTAGGCAGGATTCAGCAGATTGGGGAAGAAATAGGTGTGGTTTTTGTTTTTAGGACATCATCTGTGAAAAGGCAAGGGCAAGACTACGTACGTGGTCTAAATTAAGGTGAGATTTATGGTTTATTAATTTAAATAAGATGAAACAGAAGTTGTATGAATCTCCTACAAAATTAGGTATTAATTTGGATCAAGATTGCACAAGTAGGGTTTGTTAGTGGGATTAAGGTGTATGGTAACTTTTTCAGTTGTAGTTGTATTTCATCAGCCTAGAATATTTCAAATAAATCACAGAAAAAGGAAAGGCCTCTGAAGAATCGAAGTTTCCTGGATCAACCTTACCACGGACGGAAGAAGATCTAATTCCTTCCGGTCATTGTAATTGCAAGGAAACGTCTACAGCCAAAAGCCATGGAGTTTCCCAAGTTAGGAGAGCACTGTACTCAGCAGGATTGCCAACAATTGGACTTCCTTCCGGCTAAGTGTATCCATTGTAAGGAGACCTTTTGCAAGGACCATCTTTCTCCGTTTGTTCACGCGTGCCTGAGTTTCAAAAACAACGTGCTAACTGATGCCGATCTCGCGGAACGAGAGAGAGAACGCTGGCAAGTTTCTTGCACTTTTTCCCAGTGTAATGTCAAGGATCTTGTCCCAATGAAGTGTAATAAGTGTGGCCTCCATTTTTGCCTTGCTCATCGACACTGGGATCAACACGGGTAAGTTTTTCATTCAAAGTCTATTTCTATTTATGCATGTATGTGCTCGGGATTTTAATGACGTAGGGTCCAGTGTTAATAAATATTGTTTGGGTTTAATTTCAGATGTACAGTAGCTATAACTCAAGAGCTGAAAAAGGCAGAAGTTGTCAAAAAAGCTAAAGACGCTATTCAACCAGGGCTGGAACTTCAGACAAAGGTTCAGCAGGAGATTAACTCTCGTTTGGAAGATGCAAAATTAGCTGGAGGCTCTAAAGGGGCGATGGCTACAAAACTGGCGTTGATGAAGCTTAAAGGACGCGCTAAAGGAGATAGTGGAGTTCCTCAGTCCGATCGTATCTTCTTTAGTGTCGACTGTCACAATAAAGTTCAAAATCCGAAACCTCTGGACGTCTGGATGGCTAAGTCCTGGACGTTGGGAAAAGCTATAGATTTTATGGCGAGGCAAGCTAGAGTTAAGAACAAAAATAATGTAGCGGATGCGCCCAAGTTGCATATTTTCAAAGGGGAGCTGTGCTTGTCAACTCCGTTTGATAGGACGATTCTTCAGTGGTTGGACGAAGGGCATATTGTGGATGGGGATGCTTTAATATTTAAGTTGGTCGAAGATAAAATGTAGAATCAATTATGGCTTAGCATTTCAATTCAAAATTGTTTGGATGAAGTATATATAGGGTTGCACTTTTTAAAGTAACTGAAGCTGTGAAGCCCGTTAAATTGTTTGTGATTGGCCGAGGTTTTGGAATACATTTTGGTTTTCTGATTATGCATCAAACAAACTTTGAAGATTGTCTTCCTTAAATTAAGTCAGTATAGTTTTAGTTAAATAAATAATCCAACACTTTTAGTTAAGATCCAGTGATAAATAAATATTGTATATCTGAGCTGTAACGGCCTGTACCTGTTATAATGCTAATATTAATGAACATTTTCTACTGTATTAAACTATGTTACCTTTAATAAATACTAATGAGCATACGTGCATATTATCAATGCATGCATATAGTGGCTGTTACTGATATATAACTCATTTTCGTCATTAGAGGTGCGAGTAAAAGTTATCAGCAACTTAATGTGGGAGTGGGACTTTCTATTAAAAAATACGGAAGTATACGCAGAACTAATCATATCCTATTTTTTACATTGCAGATAAATAATCTTCAACTTGTAAAGAATTGCAAAATGTGGATGAATTTAATTCTTGGACTAAGAACCTCCTGTCTGACAAGGTTGTACTCATCCGCTGCTTCGGTAGGGTCAACTACTGTAAAATCAGTGGGGAAAAAGGCTGCCGGAGTAGAAGGCTCTGAAGTCGCTGCAAAAGATATCATCCTATTCCGATACGAAAACCCGAGATTCTTCCAGTTTCTTAATATTTTTGCAATCACACAATGTTTGTTCTGGGGGGCTGTAGCGGCATCAAGTTTAACAATGGTCGACACGTCTGTAAAGAAAGACGAACAAATACTATCCAGAGAAGCTCAAGAAGAGATGACAGTCGCAGCATCTACAACAGAAAGTAAAACTGATGATGATTTGCCCTTTTGGCGCAAGATCAATTTAGGAGCTGACAAGTATAAATACGGCCTTTGCGTTAGTTCTGCTCTGATGGGTAGGTTATGTTTATTGGTGGAAATGTAAGGAGACATAAGTATAAAATTATAATCAAGATGGGCTTGGGTTTTGCTACTTTAGGCTATGGAATGATATTCGGTAGCTGGACGTATATTATGAGATCAGTCCGGTACTTAATTTTGAGAAAGGATATGAAAGCCGTATCATTCGTCACGTATGGTCCGTTTGGGAAAAATCGCATCATGGAGGTTCCTATTGACTGCGTTAGTAACCTTAATCCTTACCTTGACTCGGAACTTTTCGAAAAACATCCGTTACAAGTTGCTAATGCATTATTTCTGCTATTTCAGATCAGCGCTGCCGGATCGCGGAATAGTGGCACCTCGCAAATGCCCGTGAAAGTGAAGGGAAGGAGCTTGTACTATATTCTAGATCTCAAAGATGGAAAGTTCCCTCAACCTAAATTATTTGATCAGACTGTTGGTCTACAGAGAAATTTTAAATAGACTTTTTTTGTAGTAAACTGTTAGAGAGAAAAGGGTTAATAAAATTATGATTTCCAAAATTAATCGCTCTGTGCCAAGGGAAGTCGTATTTTTAGAGTTGTGCTGTGGTACAACAGTTGGATCGCCCATTGCTTCAAGCATTTTTGGCAGTTGCATGAATCATGTATTCCCATAATAAAATCATTCAGTTTTGAGCCTTTTCTCCTTCACCAGCAGCTAACAACCTCTTCAGAAACTTTTAAAATCAGCGTGAAAAATACATAGAAACTAACGACCCTATAGTTTTATAAATTAATATGGACAGTGCATCTGCATTCAATTTTAAATTGCATAAAAAAAGAACTGTTCGCTTCATTCAGATCCATCACTAACTACAAAAAGTGGATGGACATTTCAAACTGACGTGGGTCGTACGTCCTTTGTTGAAATCTTTGTGCAAGTTAGTGCATCACAGAGTTTACTATGCAGCCAAGCTAAACTCGCTATTTATGAAATCCTTATGGCAATTACAGTGCTTTCATGTCAAATAAACTTATAATGAATTTCTTATTGGAACTGGAATTATTGTCATTGTTGCATAGATTGACTTATGAGTATGAAAAAGTTTTGAAATCCAATACCGAGAAACAATAAATTGACAATGACTTTACCGACTAAACGAAATTCGGATTTAGAAGGGCTAGAAGCAACTCAAGCTTCCTCCCTAACAGCCGAAATAGAAGAGGGCTTGCCTGAAAGGTACCAAGGCGTCGTTGACACACCCAAAGATAACCTTCCTGCATCAATATCAACACCTAATCCAAGTAGGAACACGGAAATCATAAGAGAGATTAAGAAGGTTAGTAAAATATAGCAGATCCATGCAAAATATCAAGCTTCATCAGACCGATTGAGCTTCTAAAATCTGGGTGAACGGTACGATGCATTCGCTGAGGCAAAATGTCTTCATTTCTTAGTTTATATGACATTTTTACAGATTGAAAAAAGTAACGTGAAGCCCGATAAATGTGGCGTAGAGATTCAGGATCCCTGCAACGGTACCCCTGAACTCGCAAAGATCACGGTGGATCTAGGAACGGAGCCTTTTGTTAACGATACTCCAGCAAACGAATGGATCTGCAGGCCGCCCATAAAAACCGGACATGTTCAGAAAAAACTTAGACGTTCTGAAATGTTTAAGGAACGGTACGGTTTGTGATAGCTAAACGAACTTAATACGAGGTTTTAATGAAGAAAGCTATTTTTTAATTGGTTATAATAGTATGGCTCAATTAATATTTCAGGACCATTAAAACTCTAGACATTGCAACCAAATTACTTTTAACAAAGCTTGAAAAAGGGTTAGTCGCTCAAAGGCGTGAAGTTAAAGAACAGGAACAAGAACCCCTAGATATGTTTGAAGTTCGACCTTCAATGTTTGAAGCAGTTGAGGTACATTGGCCTAAAACTACGGACAATTAAGCCAAATCAAATTGTGACTGATCAAATACATTTGACAAAATTACAGATTTCTGTATTTAAAGAGGCAAGAATGAACAGGAGGTTTCCAAATCCACCAGTGGCTTTTACGAACGTTACTACAATTGGGACACAAGGGATGTCAGATGCAAAAGCTTTACACCGTCCAATTTCGAAAGCCGAGATCACAGCGTTTGTCCACGAGCCTGACACCCACCACTTCTACTTTCTACGTAAACTTGGAGCAATTAACGACGAAGGGGAGCTCATGGAAGGTTTGCATGAATTGGCCGAACTGGAGCATTTTGTTAAAAAGGCCGTTGTTGAAGAGGCTGTTGAAGTCATGGGCCGGAGGGTATAATCATATCATTATTTGAAATACTTTTAAAGTTTTAAATAAGAAATCAGAATTTATTTCGCCGTTTTAGACCCTGAAAAGGCTCCACAGGCTGAGTTTTCAGGAACAAGTCAATGAGAATGAAAAAAGACGGACAGCCACACTGGAAGCGAATTTGAGACGATCTCATGTCCATCACGTCTTGGTTCATGAGCTCAATAAGAATCATGCAACTAGGAAAAATCTAAAGAATAAGTAAATTGGGATTTTATTTTATTGCAGAAAGAAAGTATGAAATATTTATGATAATTCATATTCATATTTATGAAAAACTTATATAAAGATGCACGTCGGAATCAGACCTTGCCGGAAGAAGCTTTATGAAGGTTAACGAAGTTGTCCACAGACTTAGTATCAGACTGGAGATGAAACGCTCCAGTTCCAGTAGTTTTTCAGAAAAACTTGATAGTGAACATTCTCTTTTTGAAATCCTGCCACATGAGTTCCGTTCTTCTTTTGAAGATGAACCTGTTATTTGCCAGAAGGTTTGGAAGGATTTACTAAATGCTACAGAAATAATGAAAAATATGCATTTGAAATATAATCTAGACTCCCATCCACGGTTTGTGGGATAACGCTAACGATGAAGATGAAACTGAAGAGTCGGAAGTAAAAATGACGGCACAGTTTGCATTTACTCCGGAAGAATTGCTTGGTGATGGGTTTGAAGGTAGGAAACATTAGATTTATGTACAAAATCCTTTACTAAGGAAGTTTTAAAGGCTAAAAACATGAAAGTAACTAAACTTTCCATAGATTGTTCTTCCAAACCTCAGTATCCTTTCTCTAGTCAATGGGATGGAGACTACCCGAAGTATGCGATGGATAGAATTAAAGATCTGGATGATAGATTTAAACATTTTGGTAATAAAGGAACTTGGATAACAAATGAAAAATGACCGTGAATGAGCATTCAGTAGGTCCTAAAGAACCTTACGTTTTTCTTTCTAGAGCCAAAAAACGAAAATGACTTTTATCAGACGTTTAGACGCCTAGAACTGCAAATGTACGATCGTGTTGAACAAGTTTTGGAAGATTTCAAAAAGCACGAAGAAGTCACTCAGAAACCAAGGATGGGTCATCATTGCCAGAAAAAATTCTGATCCGGCCTTACCACATTATAGGAGTTGGTGAAGCGCTATAGGGTCGTGGCGTCAGTTGAAGAGTTAAACATGAAGTAGGCCGTTTTGAGGTGTTCATGAACTGAATAAAAACTTAGTATTTTTAAGGATTTTTTAATATCTCATAAAAAGTTCAATGAAACCATTCAATAAATATATATCTAGCCCTGCTAAAAGTCTGTACAAAACTTCTGAGAATTGTTTGAAATGCAGAATTATTTTACCGTCTTGGGATGGGATGCGTACTTTTACAATTTTATTACAAACTTCATAGAGAGGATAGCTGCAGGGCCAGTTAATTTACTTTTTTTTACAACTGCCTGTTAATTAAACAATGTCTAACGATTTCATCCTAAAATCTTCTGCATTGCAGACCTCTATTTTTCAACAAATTAACAATTGACAGGAGAAGGTTTAAGGGAAGCAGTTAGTAGTCTTTATTATAGTTTAGGTTAGAATGTTATGAAATGAACTCATTCCATTAACGTCTTAATACTCTCACTACCTTCAGGGTTTATTAAAATCAAATTAATTATTACCTTGCATGTTTTACAACAACTTAGCAAGACGTTTTTAGTTCCCAAACTAATTTAAGTCCTGCTAATGGGGTTTATTTTTATTGAGTGTGGGTAGCATTATTAAAATCATAATAAAAGTTGCGTCCGAAGGATCTATGAATGAATAAATAAAGTATCTTATACTCGTTCAGCATTTTAAGCTATTAATTGTTGTTAATGCTTGTCCTTTGTGTTTTTAAATTGTGAGAATAAACTTCGCAGTTGTCTGATATGGCCATGTCATAATATAATTCTACCTCTATATTCATATTCATCCGTACTTCTTGGTTAGAAATTAAGTTTAGTTTGTAAAAAAAGAGAGATAAGCCTACATTTCTGGTATAAAATATCGTTCTAAAACAACTGGAAAGAGTGATAGTAACTTCAATTTAAAAATCGAACGTCTAAGACGAATTTGTCTTCTATTAAGTGTAGTTTTAATTGCATCTTTACTTTACTACATCAAACTTCACTCGTAGAAATACTTATTGGCTATTCGATTGGATTTTCTGATTCTGAACAATAAATAATTGTTTATCTGATTGACAAATACACATCTGATGATTTCGTTCTCTTTTTAACTATCTCAATTTAACAGTTCATGTCATAAAAGTAGTTGAATTGTTGAATTTTTGTAGGATAAATGCTAAATAATCTTCATGAAGCTCATGCTTCAGTGTCGCCTTCTTAGATTGTGGTTGACGATTCTGTAGTAGGTCGCGTGTGATCTTGAGCTTCATGCTCATTTGATATCGTTTAATAAAAAGGTTATTCATTATTTCCATTTCATTGTGTAAGTCTGTCTCTTTACCTACGGAATAATAGTTTATCTTTCTTATTTCTCAAACTGTTGAAATCTTAGGTACTTCAATAATGGTTTATCGCCCTAGTCCAGTCAGTTCAGTGGGATGCATTTACATTTTCAATGGCATTGTTTTGTGTAAAAAAAATGCAATTCTGACTGTAAATTGTAGACGAGGCTGCAACAAAGCGATTATTATCCATCCAAGTTTTACAATGCTATTTTGCATTTGTTGAGTTGAATGTCAACGATTCAACAATGAAATTTTGAGGCTTTGAGTTACCTTATTAAATGATAGAGACGTTAGATAGATGATGACGCTTGTGAGAAAAAACAGAAGACATTGACCATGCATTAAATTGAGTAGTTATTGTTATACATTTTATCATTGCATTGTTGGAATAATTATATATGATTCCAAAAAGATAATGAAATGGATAACTATAACCTTACTCTATTTTTACATGTTTGTTTTTACACGTAATTATAACAATTACTAAGTAGGGGTGGTGGGGGTCATTTTTATGTGTTACTTATTGTAAGTAACCTTTAGTTCAATCTGAAGAAAATTCTTACAGTTAAGATATTTTTATAGGATTAAGTTTCCCATAATATTGTAAAGAAATTTAATAATACGTCTTCATCTCTTCATAAATTTATAATAGTTGACCCTGGTCAAGCTTAAGTTTTAAAAGGATGGGATAAGCATGCATGCCAATTTTAACAGAATAAAGTTCGGCCTGACAATATGCATATCGCATATCCATTTCATGTCTATTTTTGACCATGAAAGGGAATCTTTTGATTGTTAATGATAATCAAATCATTTAGCAGTTGGCGATGCGATGTAATGTTTGTTTACTGTTTGAAACTATTAAAATTGGTCGTTTGCATGAGGTTAACAAGGTGCATGGTATACGAGACGGTATAGCTTTGAAGGCCAAAATTGCATGAGAAAAAACATCTTATGCTTATTTACTGAGTTTATCTTCACCAGATATATTTTGTGAAATTATAATACAGTCTGTTTTAAAACCACCGATACAAAAATGAAAACTCGAAAATGGCAGGCTTAAAAATTAAGGTTGCAATGCAAAACCCTTGCTGGATGATGGTGAAACGAATTGCTATATTTTACATAAACATGTTTTTAAAGAATAAGAATGTACCTAAATAAAAAATAGAGTTACAAGTAAAAGCACTCTAAACATTTGCCACGAATTAATAATATATAATATAATGTGTAATAATAATGATACTAATAATTAATTAACCGTTTTATTACTCTAAAACGCAAACAAGTTTTTCATTTGTGCTAAATATGTTGTTAACATTGATGAAAGTTATCTAATCCTAAGACTAAAACAAATATGCCAAATCCGGATGTGAGTACCTAAACTTAACCTTAAAACTTCCTCGTGTTCTCATAAGTTTAACAAAAAATATGTTCGAGAGCTCTTAAGGTCACTTCATTGTATTTGGGAATGGGATGCTTATTACAGTCAATAACATCACTTCATTATCCCATTTTTAATTGACTCGTTAACTTCAAACACCTATTATAATGTTAATTAGTGCTGATTAGTTGTATGGAACGTGGGACAGGATTTAAAAATGCGTGCATACTTACGCATTGTAGGGTAAACTGGCTTTAAACGACCTAAACGCATCAATTGCTATCGGAAAAAAATAACGTAATTCATTTTTTACTGCGTGTGGCCAACGCAGACTTTTATCACAGGGATCAATACCACGGAAGTTGATGGATCGTTTAGTTCATACGCATAAAGCATCATTTCTTGTATGTATGTGGTCCTATTATATTTTTTAAGTTTTAGGAAAGCCTCGCTTATAAGACGCGTCAAGCAAGTAAATCAAGGTAAAGCAGGGAAACCCCTTCCCTAAAAATGACACGGGACGATGTTCTAGGGTCAAAGTATGTTTTTGCTTGATTGGGAACTTTATTACAGGATCAGAGGGCCAGGCATGCATCTCAAAACAATTGTTTAATTCCTCGTAAAGTATAATCTTCACTAAATCAACCGTACGCACATTTTTTCAGTAGCTAGCTAATTTCAATGCACTTTATTACTCATATTTTAAAAATGCTCCAACTCCAATTAAATTATTGAGCCGAAAAAGGATCGAAACGCCTATATAACCAGAGATAATTCTTTCTTGAAACTGACTATTCCAGTTTTTTGTACCATTTATTTCATGAAGTCTTTCTTAATTGGAAATCTCTTTATAATGATTATTAAACTGAAAATAATAACTGTAATACCAAATACCATGCCCTTTATAATTTTCAAACGAGCCTTTGATTACAACTATAATTAAAATGGCAGTCTCCCCCATTTTAATTATCACAGTTAAATGGTATCGCATATTTGATAAAGGAGAGGGATATATATGCAATCCATAAGTAGTTACAAAATTACGATATTGATTGATCGTTTACTAGTTAGTTCAAGATAAATATTATTGACCGAATGTCATAAAATAAGATAACTAGACCAAAAGTAAAAAAAAGTCCGAAATAATCGATAAGAACTGCGCGTGCAGGCAAGGTAAAGGTAGCAAGGGCTTGACCAAGGATTGAATAAAGTTTTTAATGCTGTGCATGGATTTCGATCCAAACGTGTCGATCTATCTAAACGTTCTTTGCTTTGCTAGAGAGCAATGTTCATGATCATGACACAAATGGCCAAGAATGGATCGTGGTAAAGAAGGGTATAAAAAGGCATAAAAATCAGTAAATTTTTAAACCCATCATTCATCCGTTTTTGATTAGTTCGTTAAATTAAAGTCACACTATTAGAAGTTATTCTGTAACTGTTAACTGCAGCACGGCGGCTGTAAATAAATGTAAGCAGGCGCACGTAAAGAGTTAAATAGATGATAAATTTTACCACTGACATTTAACCATTTCTCTCAGAATGATAATTGATTATTGGTTCTGCAGGGCGAATTTGCCAAATGGCTATATATCAGAAAAATGTTTAATTAATGATCTGATGGACCTTAAAGATAGATAATGGTTAAATGGTTGGAGGCTGAATCGAATCGATTGATTTCTGAATCTGTGGGGCATCTTCTGTGAAATGGATTTTGGAGAGAAGGATTTGTCAGGATATTTACGACCTTTTCAATTGCATTAACATGCAATCGCTCGGTGACTAATAATAGAAGAATGTTACATAAAACAAATGATAATAAACTTAAAACTTCTTGCCTAAGAAATACTGACACATTGCAAAAAGTTGACTTTTCAAAAATTTAATCCATAAACGGTTTGGCTTAAGTTAGGTCGTGGTAAAAAGGGTTCTATCGGCCCATGAAAGAATTACAGTTAAATTTAATCTTGTTGAGTTAATTCCTTATGCATATAATTGAGGTAAAGTGCATATGCAAAATTTATAATTTAATACTAAATAAATAGATAAGTTAACAACAACAAAATTCTGCTCCACCCTTCCCTTAACACGCTGTTTTACCTAGGTTAGCCTAGCTTGTTTTTATTGTTAGGGATTCCACCCATAACTTAGGAAATAATGCAGTGACCTTTCTTATTTAAACCAAGCTTTTATTTAACACAGTCAGTTAGGTTAATATTAATTTAAGAGCTATTAGCCTTTTTTTATTTATTAAACACCGTAAATAAGTGTTGTAAGATTCCATTATTCCGTTATTCATCCTTGTGCTAATACCCATCCCCCATTTCATCAGTTAAATTCAAATTCATGGGCACACATTAAGTACTGTTTAAACCCTTTAAAACACCTTTCCTTGCATAATGTAGACGCAAATAAATTATGCATTAGTAGTACTAGTCAAAAGCTTTACTTATTTGGACTAACCTGAGTAAAGAAACTGATATTTAATTAACATTTATATTAAATTCCATCTCTGCATCATTAATAAGAATCAGGTTTATTAACTCATCTTTCAATTAGTTCATCACGCCTTTTCAAAACCGTCTTTAATTTATGTATATTAGATATATTTAGTAAAAAGAGTTTAAGACCCTTTAGAGTAATGAGAAGGAACTTGAATTCCAAATCTTGAGTAATGAATTCTAAGAACGAAGTCGTGAAAATGCAAATAAAAACTCCTTGAACCAACTCGATTTAAGTTTATATTAATCCACAGAAATAAATGCTGCAGCAGAGTTATGCGGTTCAAGCCCAACCTTAACGAAAACGTGAAAAAATAGTAAACTTCACGCATTAAAGAGCATAAAAAGATTTATGGGCATCATCATCTAAGGCAGGATGTAAGTAGGATTACAATGTTTTTACAAAAAAAAACATTTCTGATTGTTCCATTAGCCTGGACTTATTCAGTAGTTGGTAGGAGTAACTATTTCTGTGATAACTTCTACTTAAAAAATCGTGTGTAGCAGATGAGAGGCCTACCTACAGACGTAGGTGTGATAATCATAGATAAATTGGTAGCAATTAGCGTATATTGGGGGTTTTTTTTATCTAGAGTTTAAAGTGACTGATGTGAAGATCCTGAAAGATTTCCCATAGACATACTACTACTACTCAGACTTACTTTAGTTGTCGAGATAGTCTCATGGTCATCCAAAAATAATAATACCTATCTATCTATCGTAAGATAATTATTACAATACAACCGCAGGGTTGGTGATGATAATGCATGGGAAAATAAAGATAAAAAAAAGTAAGTTTTGTTGAAGCAAACGCCTCAAGATTAGCGTGAGTTTAACAATGAGGAAGAGTTATTGAAAAGGGGTGGATTCGATGCGTCGGTTAAATAATAGCAGAATGGGTTTAATATAAGTATGTAATTTTTTTTAAATGATATGCTCATTATTGCTAGAGTTTTGGATGTGAAATAGTATTTGGAGTTTTGGGTCTAAATTAACCACAGATCTGACATTAAACGCTAAATAAATTGGATCACATGCAAGAAGGATGGATCGAAATACCATACTAAAATAGGACGATTCATGTATGCTGCTGCTTGAAGGGTTTAAATTACATTATATTTAAAATTTAAAAGCAAAGTTTCAGATAAAAAACGTAAGAAGGATTTTTGGAAGAAATAAAATAAAGTCGTTTATATATTTTATGAATGAATGCATAGAGCCGTAATTGCTTGTGACTTTTTCCAAATAATAAAATGATAGGTACTTTTGATTATTGAATTTTAAGGTGTTCTGCATAGAAAATGTCAGTAAAACAACGAATTAATTGGACGATTGAACTGCTTTTAACTCCATTAAAAAATGAAGCTGGCTAACGGAGAAGTGACTGAATAATAGACTAAAATTAACAGGACGCTTTGTACAATAACCGTTGTTAGATATGCTGTACTGTCTGTATGTATGAATGATGCTTTTATGATATGATACTCTTGAGGATAGTTGTTGATCCACCTACAATTAAATTTAAGTAAAAAGTAATGGATTCACTTTCAATTTCAACCATAGCTCAAGTTACCTATGCAAGGTGGTAGTTTTATGTTATGCGTGCGTACGAAGCAGCGATCATGGAATTAAATTACTTAACTCAGACATAAAAAGCCGTTTCTATTGTGGGATGAATGATATGATAACCTAACTGCAGATGAAAGCTAAGAAAAACTATAAATACTGGAAAGAGCTCGTAGGAAGTTGGTCATTCTTTAGTTTCTACAACATACAATACAAAGTGTTATCTCAGCTTAACAGACAGTTTAGCCAAGTTTACGTAGAAAAGTTCTGAATATTCTAACTTCCAACATGAAGCAATCCATTGTAAGTTTTAGGGGAAATTGTTTAAAAAAATGCATATTTTTCTGAGTTAATTCTAAAAATATAATTTGTTTTAAATCTCCGAAATCTGGAAAATAAATCCGATCAATTTATGCAGTTGGTTAGATAAGTTAATTAATTATAAATGTGAGTTTTTTATAACGTGTTTACAGGCCCTTCTTGCCCTTACAACCCTGATTTTGGGGGTTTCGATGACCTCAGCTCGACCGGGTCACTTGCTATATGGCTTTCCAGCCGCATCGTCTCATACGTCTGTTGTGAGAGACGCCCTAGGAAACCAAGCTACTTCGTACGCCTACGAGGATCATTCCCCAATCTCATCTTCATCCGTTTCTGTCAACAGAAAGTGAGCAAAATGCATAAGCTTTTTGGTGATTATGATCAGAATGAGATGGTGATACATTTAACAGTAAAAAGACCCTTTACAGAAGGATTTTGGGGGTGAAAAGGCTGCTAAATTTGGAAAGCCTTTCAATTTGTTGACAAAGATCTAGAAATAGCCCGTTTATGAATGTAATAATGCTTTTTAAGGAAGTTGATAATGTCTCGCTGATGACGTGTTTATTATTAAATAAAATTAACGCATTGATCGTCATACTCCTGATTGCAATCTGGCTCTGGTATATTATATCCTTTCTTCGTTATTTAACGTTTTAGGATATGGAACATTAATCTTGACCTTTAAGAGGTTGATGTTTGTTTCATTTATATCTTATGTTATTTACAGATAAGATGAGTTATGATAAGGATCAGAAGATCTTTGGGATTTTAATTGCTGTTTTTACTATTGTTTTGTTATAATTATGTAGCGATGTGAGCAAGCACCTAGCGTACGTTCCGGCCCCCGCTCCTGTCGTTTATCATGAAGCCGCTCCAGTCTACCATGAAGCATATCCTCATCAAGCTTATCACAATGTCCCTGCCGCTGCCTATTATGACCCTTATTATGTTTAAATATATTGATATTTGACTTTTTATGTACGCACTTTGTAACTGATTAATTTAAGTATTTAAAGAAACCCAATGCTAAATGATTTATTTAAATTCAAAAGCTTTAAACTGTAAGACAACCCAGCTTATTTATTTATCAGGTTAAACATTAAAGTATTCTGTCAATGATTAAATTTGAAGCTATGTGAATGCAAAAAGACTTGTATTTCTAGATTAATAATGCTTGAAAGTTTTTAAACAATTTAAAGCAATAAATAAATATTTCAATCATCCAAAGTTTTTCTAAAGTTTCTGGGAAATTATTTACTTATGCACATGATTTTACTTGTTAAATGATTAAAGACAAAGTAAGGTGGATTTGGATTTGCAGTTTTGGTTTATTGAATTCTTTAACTTGACGGGATGAAGTACAGAATAGGTTATACATTTTCATTTTATATGATAATAAAATGCTGTAAGGAAACGAGAACATTAAAAAACTTATCTACTAAAAAACCGTGCTACAGAGAAGGCGAATAGCAAAAAGGATATGGGTATCTATTACGAAGAAATCTACAAAATGGTAACATTTGTAAAACTGAAATTGGAATGTAATTTCCATTTTACTTAATCACATCAAACTTTTACATTTATTCCATTTGTATTTCTTATATCAGATGCGTGCGGATGCGGTCTGAACTGAACTTTTAATTTGAGATGTTAGCTCTAAAAATGTTCATCAATCATTCATGGAATTTTTAATACAACTATTTAATGCATTTTATTTGCTGACAAGAAACAAGAAAGAAGCACAGAGACGACTGAAAGTTGTTACTGAAATTCAAAGAGAAGAGAAAGTATTGAAATTCAGTGCAATAAGTCTTTTGGTTTGGATTCGTTTACACGTGGAATGAAAGCTAAGTCATTACAAAGTTTTGGAAATTCTTCGAGAAAAGTTACTAAAATCTTTCTTTTCAATGCTCCGTTTGGAAATTTGTGCTCCGGAAGTATTAAAAATCAATACGTTTTTAACAGAGTAAATTTTGCGTCGGAGACCATTAAAGAACAGTCTTAAGTACGGGTACAGTAAAGCTAAGAAGTCCTGTCAGAGCCAGAACCATTAGAAGACATAAGATTCATACTCTCGATACAAAAATGAGCGTAACGTAGATCATCCATGAATTTGTGAAGCGAGTTGACGAAACTTGTCAGATCTATCACATCTTCTGAAGATCGTTGCTGTTGCATTGGCTTTGTAAAATTACTCACTAGTTCTACCCTATGAGCTGGCTTTAAAAGAGGGAAGTGATCTTGCAGGGTTTGGGGAAGGAAGACAGAACAAAATCTTGAGTAATCTACGAGAGCCATGTCATATAAATTTAGAGAGATATCTTCTTTGAGCGAATCGTGGGACTTCCTGGCCAGTACTTGGATCAAGACTATCATAAATTTGTCTAGCATTTTCGGATCTATAGACATCCTCCGGTACATTTGGTGTTTTTGATTCCATATGGACAATGTGTTGAGGTTGAAGCGAAATACTTCCAAATCGGATTGGAGAAAGGAATGGCCAATACTTTCAAATATTTGGTATAATCTGCGCCCAATTTCAGCTTCTTCGTCTGTAACTGGAGGAGGAGAGGGTTCTAAAGATGGTGGAGAGTTCACTAGGAATCCTGGATAGAAGTAGGTCCATTTGAAATTTACAGCGTCACGAATGAATTGAAAGAACGGAATTTTTACATCCGGACTTGTTCGTTGAGCAAGAACTGGGTAGATATGGTCCAAAGCTATGGAAAGACTGTCTGGGAGAAACTTTTTGAAAGAGGGACTCGGATCCTTTACCATGTATCTGAGTATCTCCAAAAATCTGAAAAAGAATTTGTACAATATAGCTGGTTAGTTATTAATTGTATACGTAGTTAGAATAACAACCAATACTCTAACCCTACACGACGCACTGTAATATAAATTCACTTACTTCTCGATAACAATGGATGATGAGGATGAGGAATCCGTTTCCTTTAAAATATCGTTGATGATATTCTCCGCAGAGAGGTAGTTTAAAAATATTTTGACCGTGTCGCTAAAAAATGAGGCACCAGCTTGCTGACGAAGAACTTCCATGACTTTCAGAAAGAAGTTTAGTATTTCCTCGTTTACAGCTGTAGATTCAAGTAAAAAAAGTATAAACTATTGCCACATTACAGTTTCTCAACGTTTTTTGACAACATAAAAAAGTTGACGCGTTTACTTACCATTCTGCTTCAAGTACATAGGAACTAGTTTATGAATAAAATGAGTTATTTCCTTGAAGACTCCCCAGCAGATCTTTTTTGAATTTCCACATTCCGTCGTAAGTAAGTCTAATTGATCATTCAGTATGTTAACCCCGACTACGAGTTTATCAGGGTCGTTACTGGAACTCACTAGATCGCCTACGACGTTTTTCATGTAGTTATTGTACAACTGGGTTCTCCTAGGCCATTCTTGGTCCGAGATATTATGCCAAGGAAGCAGGATTAGGGATGCAATGGCTTTATTTAGTACACGAAACGCATCTTTGGAAAGTGAACTCCGTAAGTCTTGAATTTTCTCGATTAGAGTCTGAATCCAGGGAATGTTAAACACATGTTGGGAGCGTATGGAGTTGACTAAGGTGGCAAGTAAGTTTGCATGCGCTAGAAGAATTTGAGGGTTGACTGTTGAACGGTTCTCAAGGCAGAAACATAGAACTTCCGCTGTTGCGGTGAGAATTTCATAAAAATTTGAGCTTTCTGATGCAGAACATTCGGTAAGGACAATTTCAGAATGGTATCTGCCCAACCAGTACATCCATGTACGGAGAGAATACACGATTTCGCAATTTCTAACAAAGACATGAAAAAAACATACTATTTACTACCCCAGAACCATAATCATTGTCATTGTCCAAAATAATGGCAGTAACTTACGCTTGCAGAATAACTTCTGGAACTTGTACAAAATATAAGTTTTTAGACACTATCATCAATCCAACGAGTTGCTGAACCAGGCTTTTGCCTAACTCCAGTTTATAATTGAAAATATCACCGTAAAAAATCTCCGCCATTCTGGAAAACAAAAGATAAGCAGATTAAAATTTGTTATTGATGCCAAGGGAAAGCATCATTCCTCATCAAAACAACTACTCGAACCTTCCGATAAGTTGAACTATAAAGCTGAAATGCTTCACGTCAATTGAGCTTTCTATTGTCAAAACAGTCTTTGATTGGTCCATTTTCGATTGTAGACTCGCAAAATACTGACAAGAGTTTGTCCAAGTAGACATCTGTAATAGAATGATTAATCACATTATATTTAAACTGATACTGCTCTGGTTAAGACGAAGACGGGCGGAGTTTAGTTAAACAAGAATTGAGTATTTAATGACCAGTCTATCTAGCGACTCCGAAGGTAGCAGTTCTCCGATTTTGACTAACACGTCTATATTCTTTGACAGACTTGGAGCTTCGGATTCTTCTTCTTCCTATTTAAACAAAGAATTACATTTTTAGCAAAATATTCGGAAATGAAATTGTTTAGTTGAGTGATCAGTATCTTCTAAGGAACTTACTTCATCGTCAAAATAGTGATCGCTCTCCACTAAATTAAACTTTGCTGTACTAGTAACTATACCAAATGCTAGGTCGAGAAAAGGCTGTTTAAAACTCTCCAGCACGTCATCTCTGTTGGTACTAATGTTGGCAAATGGTACTTCCGCTATTAATTGATCAAGGAGCAGCTTCCAAATTTCCAAACACTCGTAATAGAACATACTATCGGATTGTGCGAAGGTAAACGGGAGCATTAGAGAAGTAAAGGCTTTGGAAGATTCTAAATCGTATCGAAAAAAGTGAGAACTGGTTACAAGACAAAGAAATTCAATCGCCTTGTCTAAATACCTGAAAAATATACAATTTAGTTAAGCAAGTATCAATAAAAATGTCAATTTCGCTTATAAAAAAATATTTACTGGTTAGACAGTTGATTCCTAGAAATGGCGTTTCCTAGTCCGGACAATAAGTCGATTGCAAACAAAGCAACGAGCTTTATATGCTCATCGAATTCCCTAGGCACGAATTTCCGGTAGAGCAACTCGTTGAGAATGTTTAACGATAGTACAGAGAGACTTTCACCTTCCACGCTGTTTCTCTGGATAATCAAAAAGTGTATCTCATTAATAATAAATTGTGATTTAACTTTACACTATCATCTTTTTTACAATCTTCAAACATACATTTCCAAAGGTATCGACTAGAGAGTATTGGCACACTATTTTGACAAATTCCATAGTAAAAGGAACCTGCTTGCATTGACCGTTTGACTGAGAAGAGGCTGTAAAACAATCCAATGGAATCCATGAAGCGTAGTGGGAACTTGTTGTTAAAGCAAGGGAAATAATCTCGTGCATTATGGGGTCCACTGGACTAATTGTCGCCATCGAACCTCCCTGACTATGGGATTGAGAAGGTGTGGAGTTATTCCGGGCAGCGAATAGCTTCAGTCCAGCAACAAGTATTTCTACAAAAAAGTGAACACGCTTACGCTTACATTCAGTTTCCCATTACAGAAGGATAACCCTTACACACATTAATCTATAAATTGAGTATACTCCTTACGTTGCAAAAGTTCAAAAATCCTCGGAATTTCACGCAACAGAAGAACTTTAAGTTCTAACTTTCTCTCCGAGCTTATTTCATCCTTGCAATTAGGCCATTCTTCTGACATCGTTTTTAGAAATTGAAGCCCAATCAAAACGGTATCGTTGTTTGCTGTAACCTACATTCATAACAAAGATCATTACCGTCAACTCACGTTATCTCTGTAAGCCAATTTTCCTACACTGTAATTACCTTTAAAATATTTGATAAAAAGTCCGGATCGGATCTAGGCCAGTAGAATTTACCCAAGTCAGTCAAAATCTTAATTATTTTGTTCCTCACGAAATTGGGACACTTATTATTCGAAGAGGCAGAGGAATGTTGAAGTAAAAAGGAATAAAGCGTCGACTGAAGCTCTCTCTGTTCACTGGGAGGGATAAGGAGGGACCGGAACTTGACGGTATTCTCGATAACACTCAGACAGTACATTATAACATAATCATTTGTGGGTGAGCTGGATTGTGACAAGAAGTACAGTGCTTGCTTCCATGACCCTGTCTGCTTCGAATAACTATCAAGCATTACTTCAATCTGCTGCTTCCGTTCGTTGGACGTGCCGGGAGCGAAGAATTCGTTTAGATAAGACTCCATCCGCAGTCTGCTTTCTTCCAGGGGCTGCATTCTACTTGTTGATTTATGATAATCTACACGCTTATCTTTAAAACGCGGTCGTCTTTCCTCTACTGAACGACCGATGACAAAATGACAAGGAACAAAACGGTCGAAAGTCCTGCGTCTCAGTCTTGTAATTTGGAACCGAAATAAACCTATAAAAACAAAAGCACCTTAAAAAACATGCTATTTCTCATAAAAACGTGCAATTTCTCTTCATAAAAACGTCTATTTCTGCTACCCATACCAGGCTAAGAGTCCGTCCGTGACCCTAAAACTGCATCGTATACATAGATCCTCCTCGGGAAACAACCTTCTATTTTCTATTTCAGTTCTCTACAGGTCAAAAGGTCACTTCATGACCTAAAACAAAAATAATAATTAAAAACTGTCATAAAAATACCATAAAAACAAAATTTTAACGACGTTAGAACTAAGAAGCAACAGCAACAATTAAAAAATACCTTCCGCATCCGCAATTATCGAAAGGAACAATGAACAACACCAACACGTGGGAGTGTGGGAGTTGGGGGTCCGGACTCCGGACCTTGACGCTTTCTGACCTTTCCTGACCTTGACCTTGACCTTGACCTCAAAATCCGTCCACTTTAAACTGTTTTTGGAATGAATTAAGTGTAAAAAAAGGCGTAAAATGAGTGATTAATTAATTAAATGTTAAATGATTAAAGTAGTAAAAAAGGGTGAAAGTGTGAATGCAGATTTGGCGCAAGAGTTTCACTTGATTTCTTCTTTTGGAACGAGTGGGAAACGGAAGGTTTCTTCAAATCGGGAATAAAATAAAAATATTTAGAAAAAGTTCGTGGAATTTTGGACTGGATTTTGAAGTATTTATTGAAAACTATTTAAATTGTGAGTGGGTGTGGCCGGAAGTATGGCTTCCGCTGGTGGGTGTGGTTCTAAAATTGTAAAAAGTGTCCCTCGGCAGGTAAGGCCACTTTTGTCGTTGGATAAGACGGATGCTCGGAGACGGGTTCTTAACTTGTACAAGGCTTGGTATCGCCAAATGCCTTATGTTGGTGAGTTGAGTTTCAAAATTGAGGGATTTACCCTAAATCCTGGTTCATATGCCGCTCTCGTTTATTATGCCGCACGCATATCATTTACATGTTAAAAGGGGGTATCTCTCCCATGTTAAAAATGCTTCTGAAGACCTTTTGTTATGTGTATAAGCCGCGGCTTGTGGGCGAGGATTTAGGGTATTTATGAATTTAAGGATGGTGGGATGTCTTTTTCTGTAGGTTTCTTAATAAATTGGGTAGAAAAGGTAGAAATGTGCCTAAATTATGGTGATTTTTGTTGGGTTTATTTACAGTGAAAGATTACGATATCCCCAAAACGCTGGAGCAGTGTCGAGGAAAGCTTCGGGAAGAGTTTGATAAGAATAGGCAAGTAAAGGATATCCGAGTCATCGATATGCTAGTCATCAAGGTGAGGTTTTATTTGTTTTGGGGATTTTAATGATATGCCTACTAAAATGGACACTTCTTTATCTAAAATGCGTAAATATGATTTATTCCAGGGTCAAATGGAATTGAAAGAGACGGTAGAAATCTGGAAACAAAAGAGTCATATTATGAACTACTTCAAGGAAACAGTTGAACCTAAACCGCAGGGATTCTTGTCTAAATTTTTGTCGGGACATGATTGAAATCTTAGGTTTATTGTAGATTTGAATTTACTATTATATTAGCCGTTTTTAAGTAGAGGATGTAACGAAACCTGTGTAAAAAGAAGGTGAATAAGAGAATAGAGATGTCCTAAAGATTTATGGTGTTCCAATTCATATGGTCCATTATTGGCGTTCGAATATTGCTTTAACCGTACTAATTAACGACCACAACCGTCCAAATTCCAAGTCGTAGATAAAACGGAAACCTCAATAATAACTCGAAAGTAATTGGATGTAAGAATGGATCAATAAATCAAGTTTATTCATTAGTGCCGAGAGATATTCACAGCTTTTGTGGGAAAGAGGATTGGGACAGGTAGTTTAAACGCAATAATGAATTTATTGAATAAATGACTAGACAGTTACATACAACGTTAACGTTAAATATTTATGTCGAGATTAATCCAAAGGTTGGGCAGGCTAGATCTAATGAGAAGTTTATTAGTTGACCTTCCAATTGATTTTGGTCTGACTGAACTGATGTAGGTAGATGATGTGTAAGAGGGGTTTTGCTTGATCCAGTAAACTAACAGCAAGGTGAATTGACTTAGAATAACACAACTCTCAAGTTTAAGTTAAGTAATGTAAATGAATAGTGAATTGAAGCAAGTAGTTGATCGAGGCTGAGGCTGGTTTAATTCAAACAAAAATAGCAGCAGTGAAGAGTTCTTTCACGGAGTCAGTAGATTGATTTAGACCTCAGAGTCATGGGAGTCAAATGGGCGAAGGAAGTCCGAAGCTGTTGGAATCTTGGGTGTTGGACGATGCTGAAAAAATATAAAATGCAGTTGTAGTACACAGACTAATGTAATTCAATTACAGTTCACTGCCATTCAACATCCTTTGGAATGCAGAAGATTTTGGCTTGTTTTAGTCTAAGATGGGCAAAATATTAGATTTTCTAAGGATAAAACAAAACTTAGTTCGGGCTTATCGAGCCAATAACTGTCAAAACTACTTTTCACATAAAACAAAATGGTAACAACGTCACGCCACGGTCACAGTCCAGTGTACTACTACTACTACTACTACAGACATTTTGTGGACAACTATATTAGGCTTCAGGTCGACTTATTTAACATGCTTACCATATACTGAGCGCGACAATACTTTCGTTTACTTACAGTTTAACATAAGATGATTTAGTTGCGAGATTTAGGATGTGGCTGCACGAATGAAACATGATAAACAAGTACAAAGCAGTTTAAAAATTCTTGAAAAAATAAACAAAAGCCTGTATGAAATAAATGAGATATAATTCTAATTCAAAATAAGAATTGAGAATACAGTAAATCAAACTTACAGCTGGACTAAGTGCCCTTGCAGCTGAACCTGCACGACCTCCTCGAACTCGCATTTTGTTCAGGGCTTGTTCTGCCAAGTCGGACCGTTCTTCTGCTTCTTCCAATTCCTGTTGGGCTTTTCGGAATTTGGCCAAGTTTAGGGCGGCGATTTCCTCCTAAAATATAAAGAAACGTAAACGATAGTTACTTCATACTCATCCTAATTGTTTAAGGTATTTAGAAGTCCGTCATGCTTAATAAATAAACGCTTTACCGCTTCCTCAATCTGCCTCTTGTAAGTCTTGATTTTTTGTTGCAATTTCTCTACCAGATCTTGCATCCTTTCATGATTTTTACGGTCCTCCTCTGCCTGGAAAGTCAACTCCTTGATACGTCTTTCAGCTCTTCGGACATTCTTTTGAGCCTCAGCGTGTCTACGTTGTTCACCATCAAGCTCGTGCTCTAGGCCCCTGATTCGATCTTCAAGTTTGGCAATCATCTTCTTGCCTCCTTTAAGGGCATCTCGCTCAGCTTCTTCGAGACGGAGTTGGAGCTCCTTCATTTGCTGTTCCATTGCTTTTCGGGCCTTCTCTTGGTTCTGGGCGTGTTCTTGCTCGGCACGGAGCTCATCAGCGAGTCTTGCAGCGTCAACCATTGCTTTTTTGGCTTTTTCTTCAGAGTTCTTGGCTTCATTGAGGATTTCCTCTAGATCAGACTGCAAAAGTTAAAAAGAATAGTTGAAAAATATGTATTAAAAAAGTAATTCCACAAAATAATTACTTCAAATGTGTAATATTACATGTAAAGTCTGTAACTCAGACTCAAGCTTCCTCTTAGCTGCCGCCAAGGAAGCGTTTGCCGCACTGAATTCATTCAGTTGTTCATGAGCATCACCCAACTCCTGTTCGGCAATTCTTCTAGCGCGATCTGCCTGTTCCAAAAGCGTTCTAGACTCCTCAAGCTCATTGGCCAAGGCATTGGCTCGTCTCTCAGCAATTCCTAACATTTCTCTAGCTTCATCTCTAGCCCGTTGTTCTTCCTCAAGGGCCGACTGAGTTTCCTTGAGCTGTTGCTGATACCGTTTAATGCTCTTCTGTGCCTCGGCACAAGCCTTGTTTGCGTGATCTAAAGCAATCTCTAACTCATTAATGTCAGCTTCCAATTTCTTCTTCATCCTCAGGGCCTCAGCCTTTCCTTTGGCTTCGGCTTCTAGACTGGCTTGCATAGACTCCATGACCCGTTGATGGTTTTTCCTGGTGTTTTCGAACTCCTCCTCCTTTTCTTGAATTCTTCGATCGATTTCCTGCCGAATTTGGGACAGCTCCAGCTGACCTCGGAGGACTTTGTTCTCCTCCTGCTCAAGGGCGGATTCAGCTTCTTCCAGGGCTGCTTGGAGCTCTTCCTTCTCAGATTCCAATCGCTTTCTTGCTTTCTCAATCTCATGAATGTTCCTGCCACCTTCGCCAATTTGATCGAGGAGATCTTTGATTTCCTCAGCGAGATTTTTGTTCTCCCTGCGGACTCCGTCAAGCTGTTCTTGTGCTTCTTCGAAGACGGCTTTAAGGCGGAAAAGTTCCGTGGAGTAGTTTCGACACTCCTTCTGGGATGCATCGAGTTCGGCTGATAAGTCGTCAACCTTTAGTTTCCATTCGGCAACAATTTTATCAAAGTACTTCTGCTTCTTTTCCAGTTGATTGGCAAGGGCCGTGGCACGCTCAACTTCGAGTTGCATGTCTTCCAACTCAGTAGACAATCTCTGTTTGGTCTTTTCAAGAGCGAGGACTTTCTGATTGAGGGATTCAATTGTTTCTTCTGCTTCTGCAAGTCTTGCTTGTAGTTTACGTCTGTGAAGAAGCAATACAAATACATTATAATAATATGCAACACATTTGGTTTTAAAACGTTAAAAACAGGTTTATTTTAGTATTAAAACATTTCTTACTTAGACTCTTCAAGCTCTTCAGCCCTGGCCACACCCTCAGTTTCATACTTAGCTCTCCACAACTGTGCATCAGCATTAGCCTTTGACAACTGCCTATGGAGGTCCGCCTTTCCTTCCACCTCTTCATCTAGCTGCTCCCTGAGACCATCCAGGTCATGCTCGATATTCCTAAATTTACCTAACAACGTTGCTCTTTCTCGTGTTTCTTCATCTGCTAGCCTCTTGGTATCCTCGAGTTGTGTGGCCAAAGATACCTTTAACTTGTTCAGTTGTGAGATTTGTGACTCTGAATCTTCCAACTGTCGGCCCATATCCGCATTCTCAATAGCCAATTTCTTCTTTTGCTGGTCAAGGTCTCCGGCAGTTCTTGCAGCGTCTTCGTATTTAGACTGGATTTCGCTGAGAGTTTGTTGCAAGCTCCTGTTAAGCTTCTCAAGACCGGCTTTCTCATTGGATAGATGGTCCATTGCAGCTCGGACATCGTTAAGCTCAGAGGCCATTTGCACTCGGTCTTTCTCCGCTTTCGCCTTGAGTTTGTTTAGGGTGTCAAGTTGTTCAGCCATTTCTGCTACGGCATCATTATGCTTCTTGCGGATTCCTGCCATTGCTGCTTCATGTTGGATGTTACCCTCTTCAACGTCTCGTCGGAGTTTGGCCAATTCGGATTCACGTTTTTTGTTCAACTCTATTTGAGCTGCGGTGGCTCCTCCTGCTTCTTCCAAACGTTCTACAAGTTCTTCCAGTTCTCGAGCTAGTTCAGATCGTTGTTTCTCTGCCTTAGCACGAGCCTGTCGTTCTGCTTCAAGTTCTTCTTCCAATTCCTCGATTCGAGCCTGACGTATAAAAATGTTAAATTATTATTAATTAACTAAGATATGAAATGGTTAAGTAGCAGATCAAAATTTGCAAATTCAGTAACCTGAAGTTCCTTAATCTGCTTCTGCAGTTTAGCAACCAGAGACTGCTCCTCCTCTAGTTTGGCCGAGAGGGATGAAACCTCTTTATCTTTTCGATTAATGGTTTGCTCGAGTTCTTTCTTATTTCGTTCGAGATCAGTAACAGCTTCCTGGGTCAGCTTTAGGTCACCTTCCACTTTTCTCTTGCCCTTTTCAATATCACCCCTCAACTTTTTCTCTCGCTCTAGAGTATCCTCCAGCTCATCTAAGGTGGATTCAAGCTTGGCCTTTACTTTATTCAAGTGGTTTACCTTGTCTTCGGACGCCTGTAGTATAAAGTAAAACATTCCAAATTATTACGAGACTCCTAATAGCATTTTTGCCCATAATTTCACTCATATCATTTCATGGGTTAAGGCTGTGCTTACTTGAAGATCTTCGGCCGTTTTCTGATTCGTTTCCTGAATTTGCTTCTTTTCCTTGTTGAGTTTGTTAATGAGCTCATCTTGATGGGCGACCTCGTCGTTGAGGTTTCGAATCTGGTGATCCCTAGTGGCTTTATCTCCATCCGCTTTGCTAATGCCCAATTCCAGTTCGTCAATTTCCTTCTTCAAGCCTGAGAGCTCTTGCTCAAGCTTTTTCTTCTGTTGGAATAACTGATTTCGAGCCTCTTCTTCCTGTGAAAGCCGGTCTTGAGTGTCCTAAGAGAGGAAGATGTAAGTAAAATAAATTATGTAAACAATTCAATGGAATTGTAATATAGAAGCAAAGAAACCCAGGTCTTATAATATGCCAGGAGAAAGCACATTCAGAGATTCCATGAAAATAAATTATGCAAAAAGTTATCTTTCCTTTGCATAGAGTCATTATATATTCAACAATTCAGAAACCATTACTCCCGAGATTTACTGACGCATTACAACACAGCTTGGGTTGTTTGTGTAGTGAGTTTCCTGGTTTTATTCATGCAATCAAAACTCAAGGGAAGGAAAGTAAACTTTATTTTGATGAATTTTTTAGAATATGGAACAGTTTTTGAAGTTTTGATCGACATTAAGTGACAAGACAGGGCAATTAAATGACTGTTTTATGAAGAATTTGGTTGGACAGATGATGGAATGGCTTTTTAGCTGTCATTTCAAGTTTTATGTTCCATAGAATTTAAATCCCTAAAGTTTGTTAAATTGAATTGGGCAATTAGATTCCATACTAACTATCAGTAATTGTGTATGTATGCTTAAGCAAGGAATACTATACTGCTCTTTTATTCATTCGGGCCATAATTTAAATATGTGTCTCGGGCCAATAAATAATGCGATTAAAGCCTACTGCAGATGAACACGAGCCAATGCGTGGGTGCAAATGCCCACTTTGACCTATTGCACTGCTATGAAGCATAACTATAATTGCTGTGTGTAAATGTTTGAAAAATACATGAAGCATATCAAATGCAGTCACCATTAGCCATCGTACAGACACCTGCGAAATGGCTTTATGTTTTGGACTGAAAAATTTAATGATCCGAAGGTTATGGTTCATAGCAGTAAGCAGTGTGCAGCTCTAACGTTTTTAAAATGGTTATTCTCTCTAGAATCATAGCCAAAAGCATTAGGAAAGTTTTAGAAATTAAGAACCTATACTAGCTGCTGCTTCTACTTTTAAAATGTTTTATACCAGCTTCAACCAACTATTGGCTTTGATCTCAATTGGAGAGGTATTAATCCTCACTTAACTTTCGAAGTCACTCTCAGTCACTCAGTTTAGACTTTGCAAATTGCATCATCGGTGGGGGCCGCCTACGCTTGCAAACAAATCATTTTTTTCTAAATCCTTCGCATTCTAGGAGAAAATATAATGTACGTACCCACCCAAGTTGTATGGAAAAAAACTATGCTACTGGTCTAATAAGACTCGAGTCTATTTACAGAGAAAAGTGGATCTGGGAATGGGATATATTTTATTGATCTCGGAAGAAGACAAAATAAATCAAAGGCTTGCTAAATGTATGAGGTTTCCGAGTGCCATCAATGGATTCCTTTGAATTCCCTAACTTATAATTGGTGTCAGATGCTAGAATTGGCTGAAGTTTTACTTGATAATTGCAATTAGCAAGAGTAAAGCATGTTTTTATAGATAAAGAGATTTAAAGCCAACCTAACTTTTCGCTTTCGTAGTATTCGTATGCATATTTTTGCAATTTTAACAAGTTAGAGGGTTCCTAGAAACACAGAATGTTATGGAGTGTAAATGTAACTGTTTTGTTCATCAATTCTCTATAAACTATCCCTCTAACAGCAGAATCCCCCATTTCGAATGTTACAATTGATCCTCCACTACTTTAATTAGTAGCTGATGTGTATTTCGGGAATATTTTGTACGTATTTTCTGATAAGCTTACCACAAGTTGATGTTCCAAATCCGTTTTCTGGCCGTTGACTTTGTTAAGTTTTTCATGGTATTCTCCAGCAGAGCCCCGTTCCATTTCCAACTGGGCGACGAGATCATTCTTCTCCTGGAGTGTTTTCAACTGCTTTTGTTCAATATCCTTCCTAAGTTTTTCCTCAGTTGCCAACTTATCTTCGGCCTTTTGTGCCCTTTCCTCCAGTTTCTGTTTGTATACAATTTGTTTCTCAAAAAGGTCAGCACTAGGAGGGCCTGTCGGCCTTTCAAAATCCTCACCCATGATTAATGCTTTTCACTACTTTTACTTTATACAGTTCTAAAACACAAGCCCAGAATCCAATCTGAAGTACGAGTTTAAGTTCAAAGGCTAAATACTTCTATTATGCATTCGATTGATTGCTGAGATTCTTAATTTAATTGAGTTATCACAGCACTTGCCCCAATCAATATGCAAACTAGATCCACGTCAAGAACTAACGTTTAGAGAGAGAGAGAGAGAGAGCTTATTAGTTATCAACTAAAGCTTACTATAAGAAACAGTAATTCAAATATGTAGCTTTTAGCCACGGTATAAAATGTTCTGCAACAGTGACAAGTCTTCAGAGAGGTTTTCACAATCTTGGAAAAGTTGTCAATGTTTTAATGAAATGGGAAATTGCTTCATGTAAACGCTACTGAGACACACGAATTTAAAGTAAAGTCTACTAAAATTACCGTCTATTGGTTTATACCGTTTCATATAGCTAATAAGCTTTGTAACCGGAAATACCTGAAATTATAATTCTCTTCCGCTTATTTTATACTATCAACTCATCTTGCAGTTTTGTACATATCTAACTTTTAATAAAATATTATAATCCAAGCCATAAGTACCCAAACTTTACTCTCGTATACAAGAGGAACTATAAATTCGTATTTAATTCGTGTCGCTTTGGCTTAACTAAACCTTAAAACCTCAAGAGCTCCAAAAAACTACAGGAATTCTGGAAAGGTTCTCAAAAGCAATAAAAACTGAAGGGAAACACGAGGCCTTCTATTTCCAACTAGCTGAACCAAAATAAATAAATAAACTTTGGCTAGCAAAAAGAAAGGTGCACTCCAAAAACGAAACACTTATAGATCGCCGTGTCCTATGTCCTACGCCGTAACATAAGCACCATCGATGGAAGCGACCACAACCCTGACTGACACTGATTTAAAAGTTTTACCATTTATTTGACTCCTTCTAGTCTAGTTTTAAAAGCAGTGCAGTAAGAGTAGTCATTAAAGTATGTGGCATTCTTATAGAAATCATATTATTTCAAATGACTCGAAAGTATGAACCGAGGTGATCAAATCCCACCACCTACACCCATATTAACACTAACCAACCTCTAAAAAGCTAACTCGGAAGAAAATATGTATTTGATCATCAATAATGATACTACTAGGCATTTCGCTACATGCTCATAAAGCTTTCGAACACACGCGTACATACCTAGCAAAGCAAGTTTTCAAGAAAGTGAGAAAACCTGAAAAAGTACGAATGATATCTTATCATAACTAGAGGAATCTAACCTAAAGAGAGAGTTTTGAGTTAAATTTATCCTAATATTCTATCACGTCACGTATTTGGATTTGCCATGCATAAACAACCAGTTGTCAAGTACCGTATTTCCGTAAATTACTCCCTCGGGGGAGTTAATTTTCAAAGCAAAAATTGAAAAAAACTTTTAACATGGGGAAGATAGGGCGACTTTTAATTTTCAACATGGAAAGGATAGAGGGATTTTCTTCCAGGGGGGAGTAATTTATAGGGGAAGTAATTTCCGGAAATACGGTACTTTTTAACCAAACGCGAAGTGTATTACTTACGGAGGACGTGAAGTATCTAGAAGCAAGTAAAGTAGCAGTGCAGTGTGGTACTAAATAAAACTAAGTTATCATCATATCGACCATCGACCTATAGTTTTTACCGGAGATTACCCGTAGTAGTAGTAGTAACTCGTGGAATGATACAATGTTAACAGATGCTGAAGGAAGTTAGCAAATGTTTAAGTTTTTCTGAAAAAAATACTTTTCAACCCTTCCACTACTGCTACTTTATCATGTTGAATAGTTTAAGTTTGTGTAACCAGTAGTTGAGACAAAAATAGGGAAAATCCTTCCTGAATCCATATTTATCCATCTTATAAACTGTGGGGTGTGGAATCTTCGAGCTGCATACTTATTTTTCATAGTATCTTACGGCCGAAGTAAGTACGAAGCATACTATACTAGGCGTTGTTAGACTGTTCGCCATTAGACCTGTTCAAAAAGTCGATACCTCATCTTATCTTTATAAAAAATTACGCCAAGGCGAGGTGGGTGAGACATCTCAATGTAATGCAATGCAATGCTATAAATATTTGCAGACATACTAACTATGGATAGACACCGGATAAACAGAAAGATTAGGGAGGTGAATTAAATTTCAGCGATGTTAACGCGAAACTGCGACATACATAGTACGTGTAAGTTGGCAGCGGACCAGTTCATATGGGGAAACTAAATCAAAATTCTGATCTACTTGGTTGGTTATCTAAACTGTAACCAATGTAATAGTAATATGCATGTTATATATGATAAGTAGCGAATATGTTTGGTTTCAGTCTAAAAAACACCTCAAATTTGTGGATTTGGTCCAGCAAGAGCTCCAAGAAATGGGGACGCGACAGGTGACAACTGCAGAATTTGTTGGGAAACTTTTCAAAATAACGCATATAAGTATACAAGGGTTAGAAACTTTTCTCATGGCTCGTTTTGTAGAAAATGGGGATTCCAAGGCTTTAGCAAACTACACTAACTTCTAGCTGATGATTGGTAGAATGAATTTTAACTCGTCCTTCTGAAATTATGGATTCTAAGAGGGAGCTAGAACTTATTTCTACTATGATTTTTATCTTAACAGTTAAATGGGTAATCAATTATTAGCATCAGCGTCACCTTAATCTCATCCTCGACTCGAGTAACGTTTAACAACGGCTTGATCTTCTGCCACAATCTGTACCAGGGCCAAGTACGGAGATTCATGTACCTTCGCAAAGTCCTTTGGACGACTTGGAGAGCAATCCTTTAAAAAACGATAGAAATTGTACACAAAATTAACCCCCGTGAGATCCACAAAACTACCCCAACGGTTAAAAAAAATCATGAAGCACGAAGCATCATTCTCATGCTAACAATTTCTTCATGACATCTTTACCTCTGATCCCGGAACCGCTTGTAGTGCTTCTTTGAAATGTATCCCCGAATTGAAGACTGCATCCAAGTAATAATCTTTGAAAGTCTCTCATCTCGAATTTCTTCAAGCTGACCCAAAACTCCGGCTCTGAAGAACACCTGCAAAAGTTGGCCGGTTTAAATTAACTAATAAACTTATTAGGAAAAAAGCTGGGTTCTCAAACACAATTTTTCATGCGTTGGATTAACAAGCTAAAGCTGTCAAAACTTTAAGAGGGTTGTGATTTAAAACCCCATGTTATTTGCAGTTGAGATATGGAATCTGTATTTTAACTTTAGCTTAACTTCCAGAAGCGTCATCCGTTAATAAATTGCAGGTCACATGTTCAGTTCATCTGATGTTTCATACTTTTAATCATTCTAGATTCGCAACATTAAGAAAGTAACATTCTATAATTTAAGAAGTTTTTAAGGCATGCATTCAGGGCAGAGGATAGAACTGTAACGGGCTGAGAATTACTAACATTCAGTTAGATTTCATGAAAATAATTGATGATATGCAGGTGAAGGTGAACTGATAATACTTTAATGTGCAAGCCTCTCCAAGGATTTTAATTACTGTCAGCAAAATAAGCAAAGTGAATTAAATCTGGGGGAAAATATGCAAAGATCATTTGTCAGGTTTACGAAAAATAGCATCATTACGAACGACCAATTAAAAAAACAAATCTAAGCCATGTTAGACAGCCGAACTTAAATGCAAAGTATTTTCCCATTCGCGTGACATTTTTATTGTTGTTTCGACACAGACTGATTAGTGTTTTGAAAACAACTCTAAAAAGGTTTGCCTTAGTGTGTCCCAATCGATACTGATCAGGATCAAGTTCCGCAGTCTCGAGAACGATCTGGGCGCATTTCTTCTCATCGTCAATCTTAGCGCAGGCAGCAGGGGCTAAGATCTTGTACCTTTATAATAGGCAAGTGGATAACAAACAACTACAGTTAGTCTAAACTTTCTATAAAAAATACTAACAGACTAAATCTACTCAAATCATACGACAACTTTGCATAAAGTCTAGGTAAAAAAATTCAGAGCAGATCCTGTTAAAAATCGTTGGATCCACTAAAAATAATGCTTCTTATGCGATAGCTTATGATGCATTAGGATTAGGATTCCCAGATGACAGTATTTCCTGGAGAATTCCCATAAACTAAACTAAACTACGAAGTTGCGGGTTTAGTTATGCAATTCAACAGTTGAAACTCATGAGGGGAACTATAAACTAAACTTAAACTTTGTCATGTCAAATGTCAGAATAAATACTGAAATAGAAGGACAGGGCAGAACTACAGTTGGGACGATTAATGATAACAAACTTGCTATAATAATATACGTACTAAAGCAGCCGTAAAGCAGAGGGAAGACTAATGATGAACTAAATAAATTTGATTCAAAAGGACATCATCATGTAGAGAGATTGATGAGGGGGTAGAAAAGATAGGGAAGGAGAGAAGCCAAAATAAACCTATCAAAAAACCATGTAAAAAATATGACTGTCAGTAGCATTTAAAAAAACATTTTTAACGTAAATGTCTAAATCACTCGACACTTTTAGGAAATGATAGACAGTTTAGTTTGACTAGGACTATGGGTTTATTTTATTTTATACCAATTTTTACTTAAAAAGTCTTAAAAATTGCTTTAAAAAAACTCAACCAGAAACGTCAAGGAAGGGAAAGCATTCTACAACTACTTTAACAACCACGCTGCGCTTTTCTAGCGTTTTGTTGGGGGAATAAAATAGAAATTCACGAGAAAAAGATGGGGTTTTTTGCCCGAGATAAACTACTACTAACTACTACATGCCTTGGTATGGCCGAGACGATACTTATCACTTTCCAATTTGATGAGGTCCATACAAACTTGAGCCATTCGCTTATCTTCACTTTCAGCAAGCATTTCTGCTGGGGCTAAAATTAAGTACCTTTCCAAAAACAAGACATTTAGGCGTATTGTCAGAAAATTTTAAGTAAAGGCTCATGCATTGGAATTGGAAACTATATCCTTGGAACACTGGGTTTCTACTAAGAGAAACGCTTTTCGAGTGGAATTTCACCCAGATTGACGAAATAGCTTGCTAAATGACGATTACACACATTCAAGATTCATTAAATATGTTCGGTTTGGTTGTCGGTGATATTTAAAACTGAAAAATATGACCGACGGTTTACAGAAGTTGTTTAATTTTATGTTGCTGCAACAGAAACCTAAAATTTTACGTTCCAGACCATCTATATTAACCCAAGGACGCTAAAAGAGCCTGCATTTCAGAAATATTAAAGCATGAAATACGCGGATTTTCTTATTTTTTTTCGATTGCCACTGCATAAGGAAAGGAATCCTGTTGAGCCTCGGTAGTCGGAATAGCTTTATCTTTACTTATTGCAGTTCAGGGTTACCGAAAGAATAACAGAACTCTTGCATTTTGTATTAAACGAACCCTTTGCCTACCATGCCATAATGCACAACACGAGACGAGAGTCTGTACTTAGGGAGGTCGGTAGACATACAAAAAATAAATATGAGGCATAATTTTCCATTTAAGATGCATAAATATTGACATGAAGACAAGTTTATGTCCAAACTGGGAAGGAAACGCGGACGGAGCGATTACTATAAACTGCTTATGGCTTATGATTCCGTACTCTAAATTTAGGACTGCCGACTCATGTCTAAAAATAGGGTAATTTACACATATTACGGATACATGTTTTGGGTGGTTCTATTTGTGGTGTGGGCTGAGTGAAATGGGAAATATTTGGCTGTGATTTAATAGTGACGTGACATGGAAAGTTGAGATAAGTGGCATGGCATAGGACACGAGAATTCAGGCATGCCCTAAGTGACTCACAATGCTTCCCACTTTATAGCATTCAAGCCAAAACATTTATGCAGATATTTTGGTAAATACTCTCGAAATTGTTTTGTAAAAGGAGTAAAGAAGCTATGGTTTGGCACTTACCGGTGCTTGAAGTCCGCGTAGATCATCCTGTTGGGGAATCCTTTACGGCAGATACGTATACCTTCAAGGACACCGTTACAGGTCAGTTGGTGCATTACCAAATGAGAGTCAATAAGACCTGAAAAATATGAGTTAAGAATATTATGATTATGACACATTTTTATACAGCAGTTTGTCTTGATGAGCATAAATGAACGGAGAAAAAGGCCTAGATAAAATAGTAAAAATTAGACCTGGAGTTTTCACTTCGTTGGGAATTATACAACGAATGAAATGAGGCGAGGTGGCTTTTAAAGTTGTCATCAGATTGTTCAATTGTTCCTACAAGGATCACATATTAAAATATTCATTTTCGAAATCGAGTATGCTGACAGGTCAAGTTTTAGTTACTAAAAGTAAAAGCTTACCCGATATAAAGCAGAAACGGTTTGGAAAGCGGACCCCTTAGTTCGTTTGGCACCTGAAAATAACGTTTAAAACTGTTATGTAATCCGTCATGAAATACGGATGGTAATGTACGAGAGAAGAATCCTAAAAGAAGCGTTCAAATCAGAGTCTGTCATAAAATTTCTATGATTTCAGTTTTCTACCAAATGCACGAATGAATGACCAAAAGCTACGTAAGAAGTTAACAACATAGCAATTAATTATAAACAGACTACATGAAAAAGTACACAACGCTTAAGAAAGGGTCTTAAAAGTAAGTTTAATTAAACTACGCCAAATTCATTAAGGTCTTGAGCAATGTTGTCCTAAAAATCCAATTTAACATCCGTATATGGACATTACTCTTTAAAAAAAGTTGGGATTTCTCATCTCATATACAAAGGAAGTATACCTTTTCCACTTGCAGCCTCAGCGGCCGGGCCAGATTGGCCTGGATGATCGATCCAGACCTCGTGCATCATTTCATTGGACCCTCGCTTGAACTGGTCAACAACTGTATCGTTCAAAGGATCCTTATTTTTTTCCAACCATCCTGCGAGATTGTAAGGCACCTGTCCCCATTCATTCATAATAAAATACCATATAAAATAGAGTTACAGAATCTTAGAGTTGTGTACCACCAACCAATCAATAAGTAAGTAATGGAGAATGTAGAGATGGGCCGGCCAAGAGTAAAAGTAGCAAACAGTAAAAAGCTTTTAACAAATATAGATCAAGGAAAGCAATCACTTACCGTTCCAGCGTAATGAACAACGGCAAAATGGGACTCTACTTGACCCGGCTTTGGTGGTTTGGGTTTGATGAAGTTCTGAGACTTGCCCAAATGATTGTTCCTTAATTTCTCAAGGAATGTTTGATCAGAGGCTTTGGGAAACATAGACTCTTCTTCCAGAATCGACATGATTCCCATGGGCTAAAGTGGATTTAATCATACGACATAACACATTAATTTACTTCCTTTCATATAAACCGAACCAATTGTACCCAACGTTCTGAAATTAATTACTCATCTGAAACTGAACTTCTGAGAAAACTTTTCCCCATAGAACATTTAATTATTTAAACGAAAGGCAATTATAGGAATTGTAATTCAGGGAACATTTATTTCGGAACTTTGAGTACGTCATCACTTAGATTAAGCTTCTTTCCACAGAGCTAAGCAGTTGAATGGAGACAGAGACAGACTTCACATAAAATATTTGTAGTCAGCTTATTTGACTTATTTTAATAGGGTCAAGCGGCTTAATAAGTTTGTGAAGCATTAAGCGTTTCAAGAAAAGGCAAATATACAGCCCTACTTGTTACACATCTACATGATGGAAAAGTTAAGCAGGCACAACAACTTGAGAGAGCTAATCAAGCTCTGTCAAAAAATACCTTCTCAATGAGATCGATACATGACTGCAAATCCATTCCGAAATCAATAAAGGTCCACTCAATCCCTTCACGTTTGTACTCTTCTTGTTCGAGGACAAACATGTGATGGTTAAAAAACTGCTGGAGCTTTTCGTTCGTAAAGTTGATACACAATTGCTCAAACCCATTAAACTAAAGACAAAGTTAAAAGAAACCAAACCAATAAACATCAAAACGCCCATTTTGTATTGGGTTTAAAAACGTCAACCATAAAAAACCATCCTATGGCTCAACGGCTCAACTCAAACTACATATTCTATAATAAAACAATGTAAAGTAGATTTCAAAAGGATAAACGCCACGCCGTTTCTGTTTATGTGAACGGTTTTCAGGGATTAAGGTCACCGGAGGAAGTATGGTATTATTTTGTGGGACAATAAACGGGGAAATCACTCCTATAATACATTTTGGCAATTTGGAAACGTAAGGGTCTGTCAACAGCATCCATGGAAAGAGCTGAAGATAAAGTTTTTCCATAACAATGGATTACATGAATGATACCTTCTCCATTAGATCGATACATGATTGCAAATCCATACCAAAATCCATGAAGACCCATTCAATTCCTTCTCTTTTGTACTCTTCTTGTTCAAGGACAAACATATGATGATTAAAAAATTGTTGCAACTTTTCATTTGTAAAATTTATGCAGAGCTGTTCGAATCCGTTGAACTGAAATATAAATACTATGCATAAAAAATTATAGTACAGCAGAGAATATAAGAACCTCGGTTCATGTGTGGGATTGGAGAAAGCTCTAAACACAACTTATCTTTTCCTTCCGCCCTGAGGACAGATGTACATATTTTATGCAATTTAGATTATTTACTACATGAGGTTACAAGGGATACCAACTAAAGAGCAGTCATATTATACTTAATGTGAAGAACGACGTCGCTCAAGCCTCAAGGCAATTCACTTACGTCAAAGATTTCAAAACCAGCAATATCCAATACACCAATGAAAGTGTTCCGTTTCTGCTTTGTGTCCAAAGTAATGTTACACTTCCTCACGAGGTATTTGAACAGTCGATCATAGGTGGCTTTTGCAAGAGCTCCGATGGAGTAATTGCACTATAAAGTCCAAAACAGCTTTGACTACTTTCACCACTTCGAAAGGTTCTTAATGTTAAAGTTGTAAAGAGGTTATATAGACAAATGTTATTTACCTGCGCCATGTTACGGCCTTGAGTAACAAATTCATTACCGACTTTGATTCGGGGTTTCAAAATATTCTTGTACAGTTCAACTCCTTCGATTCCTAGCAGTTTTCCAATACGATCTCCTTCCTAAGAACGAGCGAAAGCAGTAGGTAAATAAGCATAGAAATTGAAATTCAAACTCTCATTCATTAATAACTTGTCTGAAATCATTAATGAAGTTGAACGTAAGTAAAGCACATACATCGCTTCCATCCTGTTCAGCCTGTTCTTCTCGGCCCCTCTGCTTAAACTTGAGTTCGCCCATATGCATCACAGCCGCAGTTACCCTGTAGACATCATCCTTCTCCGTGGGAGAGAAGCCCAAGATGTCAAATGCAGCCTTTTATTGTCAGTTCAAAGACAAAGGAAACATTTATTAAAGTCCAAACTTCCATAATGTAATCTCGCAACGATGTAATAAGGGGATGCATTAAGAAAATATGCAATACAAAATCAAAGCATTTAAAAGTAGCAAGCGAACGCTTTCTCTATCAGACTACTGCCACTCACATCAGTTGCTAACATTTCTTCAGCATCGTCTACACCGGCAATGGTGGTTTTCCCTTGGGAGACGAAATGATAATCCTGAATGTTGTTGCTTAAATGACACATACCTACACAAGCGTGTGAATTAAAAATACAACGTGTTACCACCAAAACATACTATAGTAGTCCACCAAGTCCAGAGATACGCTAAAACTAAAACCTTCTCTGGTAGCTCCAGAGAAGTATCCATACATACAAATGTTCCAAACCAGAAAGGAGTGAAAGCAGTATTTCATAGTTATACTTTCACCAACCAAAACATATTCGCAAGGCTAAATTTCAAAACTACACAAAAATAATCCTCATTCGCCATTTAAATACCGTTGACTAATATTTCCACTGAAGTTCTCTGAAACAACTTATGTTAGAGACAAAAAAAACACCTAACTTTAAGCTAAAAAACAAAAACCTTTAGCCACGGCACGAGAACAATATACAAACCCACATCGACATGAAGGCTACACTACGCTGTTTAAATAGTCAAAACTCTATTTTCTGAGTCTATGGTATAGAAAACGATGACAAAATCGACGAATAAATTACCAACGTCGCTTGTTAGAAATGAAACTCACATCTGTAAACCTCATTTCTTCAGCGTCATCAACATTTTGAATTGAAGTCTTCCCCTGAGACACGAAATGGTAATCTTTGATATTGTCGCTCAGCAAGCACATTTCTGAAGGAATATGTTTTTAACATTTATTTAGCTAAAGACTAAAATTATTTTTATAACTAAACTAAGGTAGTTTCCCTCTTATGGAATACTAATTGAGGATTGTAAAAGCACACTAAACCAGTTTCAGTTTTTAGAAAGTATAAACGCACAACTTTTTGCCTACATTTTCGTAAAAGAATGCAGTATGTATGTATGTATGCTGCTTTACCTTTCAGAGTTTTAACGGCACCGGACATTATTTGGTAGAAAACATGGTAAGACCGTTCCAAAGGTTGTTGAGAGATCACACGTGCTTTTTCTAATAGGTCTGAAACATAATTTTACGTATTTTTATATCAGGAATCATGAAAAAAGGCGATGTATTTCATATTTTAAATACATAAATCTTACAAGTTTCAATATCGGCTCCAGCAAGTTTACCCGTGGCTCCGAAATGAATACGAATGAATTTTCCCTAAAAACAAACAATCAGAAACTTATTTTAAGTAAAAATTTACAGTCAAGATAAGTACATTTAAAACTTAAAGCATTATTCACAGAAACTTACGAATCGTGAAGAGTTGTCGTTTCGGACGGTTTTAGCGTTACCAAATGCTTCAAGAACGGGATTCGTCTGGACAATCTGGTCCTCGAGAGAACCCTGAAAGAATCATATCAAGCTTTAGATACTCTTCTTCCAAAATTCGAAACCGATGCATAAATACGATTAATTAATATACAGTCACACACAATTAAATACCCAATTACCTTTTTAGAATCATCCTTCTTTCCTGTAGCACCAACAACGGCAAAGTACGCTATGACTTTTTTAGTGTTTTCAGTTTTTCCAGCTCCAGACTCACCACTAAAAATGCAAAAATAATGATAAATTATCAAGCTAATTTGTAATTACAAATCTCATTGAAGACGGTCACGCACACGACAGTTAATTGCGGCATGCGGCGACGCTTGTAGCAGTACAACACTTACACACAAACTGATAGACTATTGCGAAAGGTCAAAGGTCACTCTGATGTTTGTCAATTTGTAATTGTAAATCCCATTAAAGGTCACGCTCACGCTTTTTTGCAAGCTAACCATTACAGGAAACGACCAGCGCTATCCGCAACACAACAGCGACGCTTGAAGCAGTACAACGCTACAGAAACTGACAAAAAGACGCCGTAAGGCTATCGCAAAAGGTCAAAAGGTCACGCAGGCGTTTGTAAAAAATGAATAAAAATAAACCACTGATTACCGTATTTCCGGTAATTAATCCCCTCGCCTGGGGAGTTATTATTTCATAGGAACAATTTAAAAAACTATTAACATGGGCAAGATAGGACGAATTACAATTTTTAACATGGCAAGGTAGGGGGGATTTATTCCAGGGGGGAGTGAGTAATTTCCAGATTACAGTAATTATTATTATTTCATTATTAACTAAAACTTTCAAGCATACAAGCCAGTCTCAACTTTCCCTTTCCCGCGTGAAGTAAAGTGAAAATCGGCAGAGAGCTTTCTTCCGCTTTCATCTTTCACTTTTCACTTGTGAAAAGTCAACCAACTTTCTCCACTTTTTCAAGAAAAAGTTGTCGTTTTCAAAAACATTTAGACATTTCTGTGTGAAAAAAGTTTGTTTTTTTAAGTTGAAGTGAACGTTTTGAGAGGTTTTAGGCATTTTTTGAGTATCCGAACCAAATCTACATTTCTCTGTCGAAAGTTTCTTAAAAAATGAAATTTCGTCTTTTACTTGTAATAAAAAAACTTGTAATTTATTAGAAGATTTGAGGTTTTTACAACTGTTTTGCTCCCTAAAGAACCCATTAAAATAAAGGAATCGGCTACAATCTACGTGAAAGGTGAGAAAAAGTTCCTTTTAAGTAATATTTTTATGCATGAAAATGTAATGCAAAGTTGAAGAAACAAACGGGCGAATTTAGCAGTTTTTAAGGTTACTTTTCGGAAATTACTCCCCGGGGGGTTATTTGTTATTATTTCGAAGTAAATATTGGAAAAACTTTTAACATGAGTACGATAGGGCGACTTTTAATTTTTAACGTGGAAAGGATAGGGGGATTTTTTCCAAGGGGGAGTAATTTCCGGAAATTACTACCCTGGGGGATTATTTGTTATTATTTCGAAGTGAAAATTGGGAAAACTTTTTTAACATGAGTAGGATAGGGCGACTTTTAGTTTTTAACATGGAAAGGATAGGGGGATTTTTTCCAAGGGGGAATAATTTCCAGAAATACGGTATTTATAATGAAAAAAGCTCTAGCTTTTAAGCATAGTATAAGCAGGTTTTAGACAAAGAAACAACATATTTTTGGATGATTACATACACGTGAAAATGAGGTTTCTGTACAGAAATGTATGAAAAGTAAAAGTAAAACTGGAATGATAAATATAGAACTTACGTGATCAACATGGACTGGTTTTCTTTATCTGGAAATCATCAATCATAATATCTTATGAATCGTGTCATAAACTTTAGCCCATTTCCCATAAAAATAGACAGGATACGAGACAGAAGACAGGCAGGCTTTTTATTTTAAAATGTGAACGTTACTTGAGAAGCAGAAGCTGCTAGTTTTGCAGATTTTTTTAAAGAATCAACAGATTGCTGTGTGTAAACATTATTTGAAGCTTTTACAAAGGGCAGAACTTGGACGTGTATTTCCAGAAATTATGGTATTTTATTTCATGTTATAATTCCCCATTTTGATATAATGCCTCGGTAGAATTTACCGTACCGTAAATCCTCGCCCATATGCCGCCCTCACGTATTAGCCTCCCATGCCGTTTATTCCCTTTTTAATTCCTCCCCCATAATTCCCCCTCCGGTTTAATTAATTCCCCACTACCTTTTCATGTTTCATCTTGTCAATTTTAATAGAATTTATCATTTTTTCTTCTAAGTAAAGCCCCAGGGGAATTAAAACGGGAAATAGGGTAAATATTCCACCAATGTGAAGTTAAAATTTAAGAGGTATAAGACTAGGTACCTTTTCAATGAAAAATAATTCTAATTTTGGACGACATATTTGACCAGCAAGGATTTAATTTGACTAGTCAAGCTTTCATTTGTTAATACAAACTTGATCGGGACAGAATAAATAAAGAATTATAATAATGTAGGTGGATAAGAGATTTTTACATTTGATTTCCCAGGGATATTAAAACCGGAAGTACGGTATTTCAATTTCCTTAGAGTACATACGAAGTGTAATGTAGCAAATATTTTGGATTACGGATTCGACTACCCTGGTTTGTCCATGAGGGGCTTGTTACACCTTGACATTATTTTGTTAACGTGGCTCATAATTTGTATTTTGTCTGTCCTAAGGATAATCGTTATGCTCATACCTTCTCCTGTCAAAACTGTCAATTCCGCGATGTTAAGCAGATAATTTCTTACTTTTCTTAAGGTTTAGGTTATGAAAAATGGAATGTTAGAACTTCTGAGTTTCTTGTTAGGGTTTAGCTCAATATTCCTTAATTTAAGGGTACAGTTTGAACTAATAGTAGGACTGATAAATTTTTGAATATATGTTAAGAATAAGATACAATATATTTACTGTTCCAGCGAAAAAAGACAGGGAAAGTAAAGTAAAGTAAAGCTTCCTTTATTCTCTGGCATTAA
Source organism: Hydroisotoma schaefferi (assembly GCA_034682405.1). Classification (NCBI taxonomy): domain Eukaryota; kingdom Metazoa; phylum Arthropoda; class Collembola; order Entomobryomorpha; family Isotomidae; genus Hydroisotoma; species Hydroisotoma schaefferi. The sequence goes on from JAQFZX010000145.1 coordinate 49,620, forward strand.
AAGAAGGAAGGCAAGTAAAGTAAGAATATGTTTAAAGGCTTAATGTAGTTTGCAGCGAAGCCCATTGTATTATTAGAATTGTATTTTAAGTAGATAGAACAATACAGGCTGTTAAATTGGTCTAGAGTCGATCAACCAAATTATCTGTAGTGACAAAAGCAAACTTTCCGCAAGGAGATTATGAGCTCCTTGCGTAAAATAAATGCACACAAGTGAGCAGTAAATACTTTGAATGCATTTAGTCAAAACTAAAAGTCAATAGTACCATCGTTAATCCCGTGTAAAAGTAGATAAATAGCTTATAATTAGATTAACCAAAGCCACCGAAGTTAGTTTTTAGTTTTATCCTTTAAATAATAAAACTCAGTTATGCGAGAATTTGAGTAAAACTGGTTCAGATTGGCTATCTATCCCTCTCCCTCTGCATACGAAGTTGTGTAATGTAACTTTGAGCAGTTAAATTTATTATGAATATCAGAATTTCAGAATGTCGAGTGCATGTGTCGTTCGTCGTACCATCGCATCCTTCCATCATCTATACACTTTTCCCTAAGTTATTTAAACATTTCCTGCCCAATTCTTCATGCACTAGTAAAAGAGACAAAAGTTGCAAAAATAGCATGAAACTAAATGCAAGGTGAAGCAAAACTGTAGGATTGTACAGACATGTTTTAGCTGAAGCATTTATGCTATAAGTGGCTTTTGAAGACAACTTTGCGTCGCCCTTTAAAAGTGTTAAGATTTCAAAAGATAGTATTCCAAGCTACTTCTGCTTTTGCTAGGTACTAAATCTTAAGTCTTGATTTGAGATTTTTCCCAAAAGCTCGTCTCCTAAGGAAACTCTTAATGTGGAGATGATTTCCGGATAGTGGATTTAAGAACCAAGGAAGGATAGCTACGTTATGATGAAACTTGAACTATATAATATTCATAAGATGTGCATCTTATCCCATGGAAGGGCAAAGTGCCAAGAGAAATCAAAGTTGTCTCTATCCCTTAAAATATAGAACATGACCAGTAGTTGCGTGGAATATAGAGAATTTAAATGATTTTGAATCCCACCGACAGACCAAATGCTTTGAGTTTTGACTTTAGATAAGTAAGCTGGGTTAAATTTAGGCGAGAATTTGCTGGCTCATATCCATTTATGGTCACACTATGCATCCACGACGAATGAACCATTGAGTAAACCAACTAGACTAAACGGTTTAGACAGTCACAGTTACAGACCGTGCGGTTGAAGGTGGGCTAGCGTAGCGGTAGCGTTAGGCAGACCGATAGATATAGCGACTACTGACTGACTACTCGAAGTAGACTAAATGAAAGCAGGGATTCTGTCAGATTTAAACAACTTTACGTTTAATTTTATGTGGAAAGTGGAATTAGTGATGACACTTTTACCATCATGTAGCGTATAATATCTTCGTATGCTTTCTTGGGTTTAGGTAAAGGTGATTAATTTGCTTACTTCGATACAAATATTTGCTGAGTTACTGCATACCTAGTGATAGTGCTAGTAATATTAGTGGCATAAATAATTTCACACATTTCACCCAAAATCAAACACATAGAGACAGAAGGTATAAGTGCTGAGCATAATTGGACATAGACATAGACACAGATGGAGAAGGATAAAGCAAAGATAAAAGATACGTTATGTAATGTTGTTTTGATATTAATATTTTATTGGATCTGATGAAAGAAATGTAGGTGGATGGTGGTGGTAGTGGTATGAGGGATTTTATTTAGGTTGTGTCGGTCTGTAGATGTTTTCGTAAAACCTGTCTATTTATCAGGCTTCCGGGATTTAGGCGATGATTTAAGGTTGGATACAAGGTGAAATTTAGCTTGCTGGATGCATGCTGTCATGCTGTGGCTGACTAATACATTTTTGCATGCATACGTCATATGTCACCCATCCCGTTGCCGTGTGTATGCGTTCTGCGTGGGATAATTTTGATAAGCTCTTTAGAAGACCAAGTATAACCAAACCATAACCAATACGGTTTACTAGTGTGGTTTCTGGTGCCGATCATGAATCATAGTTTTGGTGCGAGATATACGCACTTTTTACATTCAAAATTTGTATATCTTAGATTTTTTCGATAGCAAAGGAAAGAGCTGATTTTTCCCTCTACATAGGTTAGCGTTATCAACTCCGGTGTCTATTTTGTCAAGTGTTTCTTGGCTGGTAGGCTAAAAATTTGTTTGTGTGGGTCATTGCTTATTTCAAGATGATTGATGATGAGTCAGATTTGCCTGCCTAAGTTTAGTGATGAGTCGATTGGATAGACGTCGAAAGTTTAAAGTGAATAATAAATTGTCTTAGTTTTAGTAGTACAGAACTTGCTTCTTTCTTAATTTTGTCAAATTCAGACTTATAGTTGGCTTTTAGTACAAATTTTAAACTTTACATTTTTGAATAAATAAACGTTCATAAATTCTTAACTTCTTTCCTTTAGACAAATGAAGAGTAATTGTTTCTCATAATTAATTAGTATGCCACTCAACTTTTTACCCAGAAGAAGTTGGAAAAGCACGGGAATTTTAGGAAAAGGATGATGATTCCTCACAAAGTGAGTGACAGTGGGTGTGGTCCCAAATTACGGTTGACGGAGACAAAAACTCGTCTGTGCAATAATGCGTGTTAAAAAATATGCTTTTATATAAGTTTGTAGGCGTTACAATAGTAGTGTACTTTATTATTTCCACCACCAAGGTAATTAATCAAAGTCAGGCCTACCTACAGCATTGTGAATTTTAGTCTTCCTAACCTTACTCGCGTTGCGTTGTCTTTCTCTTTAGGTTTGCTCATAATGGACTGCTCAATTCCATTTTTATGCATGGAGAAAATAGGCTGCGCTAGCACCTGTGTCTGCGTTCATTAAGCCACAAATTGCCACCGACTTTATATCCGAATTCAACAAAAAAGACTGCAGTTTTTGACAACTTTCTCCAAGGAAGTTGGAAGCACGCAGAGGCTCTTCTAGTAAGGCGACCGAAGTTAGCTATTTTCTTGGAATGTAATCATTCCCTTGCGGAATTCACCTATTACCACCGATTTTCCTTTTATGCAGTTTTTCCTGTACTAGACTAGCATCCAATAACTAAATGAATGATCGTGTTCTATCCCCAGTAATAGCCAACCAAACCATTGTAATTGGCTGTGGTTCTATCCAGAAGACGGCTTTTGATGACAGATTGTAGTAAGATTAATTGCTGGTTGGGAGCTGGGAGAAAATAAAACGTAGGATGAAAATATTATTTTTATTATTTTTATTAGTAGGAAAAGGTATAGGGAACGGTGACACACTAGCAAAAGGAATGAAGCTATGGGTAATTTATTAGTCATTCATTGAGGGTCTTTCTTGTGGATGATAACTTTCCTTGAGCAATAAAAGCCGAGTGCAAGCTACCTTATCTTAACATGGCATACATTCGCAAAATACATGCAACCTGGGTCACTAATTAAATTTAGCCAGAATCTTGCGCAAAATAAAAATAAATAAACCTTCAGAGAGATACCATACTATTCCATTTTACGTGAGTTTTGAGGAACAAATTTACCATACAAAACAATTAAATAGGACTACTTTTAGATTGTGCTGTAATTCTTGGATCTACGGTAATTGTTTTCAATACTATTCTTCTAAGTACCAAGTTATTCTTACGTATGTTTTCTGAGTGTAAGCTATTAAAAGAGCTATAAAGGTACTTGTTGGAAAGCGTACATATTGGAGGTTGAACGGCAAGATGTCAAAGCCTTTCTTCTACAACTTTAATGATTCGTGTTGGCGTTGCAAAGCATTAATTATCCGCTTGTATTGGTTTTCTCGCTCTTAATTGGCAAGCTCTAGAGATGCGGATGGCATGACATATCTATTTAATACGTGTAACAAAATCGTTTTCAGCAGTTTAGATCTAAAATTAGTATTTAGAATGGTTAGTAGTGAGGAAAGTTACAGCAGAAGTAATGAATGTGACAGAATTATTTTAAACTTAAAAGAAGGAAAAATGTATAAGAATTAACAATTGGTGGATGGTGCAAAATTCAAAGGTCTATTTACTGCCTGCCTTTTTCTTGTGCAAAAAGTGATGAATTTTTTTTAAATCTAGCCTTGAGAAGATATAATGAAAGTAAAATAAAATTGAGAAAGTAAATGTCCTTACTGGCCAGCATATCAGAGTAGGCTCCATCGGAGATGGCAAAAATATGAGGTGGAACTTCATTACGCCTCCTCCCTTTGTAAATCTGAATGACTCGGTTGGTATAAATGGGGTACCGTTTGTAGGGATTGATGGCAACACAAAACAGTCCGGAGTAGGTCTGTAAACAAATCATGGAGAAACATAATAAATCACTACAATGTGTACAAAGTACAATGTACAAGCACATTTTCAAGACAAGAGCCTTCTTCTCTACAGGAGAATTTGTGAGTGGTCTGGTCTTGGAGTAATGGTTATGATAGGACTCGGCATTGTGCTTGTTGTCGTTGTCAATCTTTACTTTACAACAGCATACTAAACCCCACAGGCTAATGTTGTTTAATGAATGTCTTTGTGATGAGAAGGCAGTCATAAATCCCCTTTGTAAATTGGCACACCCGTGCAGAAATGCTCAGCTTTTTTCAATGATGATGATAAGTGGAAATATGGAATTGAAGCAGCATGCTGTGCGGAAGAAAGCATAAAGCTTGGTAGGGTGAGGCTAATGCATTTGAATTAACATGTTTCGACGAATTTTCATGACAGGAAATGTTTAGCAGTAAAATTACTTGGAATGTTGTGCCAGTTACAATGTTCATGGCAATAATCAGGACTCTGTAGTCAGAATGATCGTTAACTTTACACGACTGACTGCTAAAAAATTGCGGTTCGGATGGTTCAATGTTTATGAGTTGTGGAAAAAGTTTACTCGTGATCAGCAGAATAGAATCATAATTGCTTTAGTTTGCTTATTGTTTAGTTAAATTGCTGATTAAAATGAACGGCAAAAAGGAGCATGTTGTGAAGTTTGGTTAGTTGAAGGTGAAACTGCATATTAAACCGTCGTAGTTCAGTTGGCTTACATATAAAGAGAGTAGAAAGTGTAGTTGTTGCAGTTAAGCTTATTTTTTAAATTTATTTTTAGCTGGGACAAATTTGAGTCTAAATATGGAATAAGTTTTGTTATTCTTTTGCCAAGCTTCGAACGCAACATTGTAGCATGGGGAAAATTGTTGATTTAGGCAAAATTCAGCAGCAGACTTTTGACAAATCGGAACTCTTCCAACCAGAGAACGTGCATGTTTGGTTTCTTTACTCGTTACTTACTAGTTCTAGCTACTTTATTTGTGACATGTAATGTAGGTGCATTAGAAATAGTGTATGCTGTAACTGTACAACCAGATATAAAACTGCTTAATATTATTCACTTGGTAAAACTGAAATACTTACATAGATAAGCTTTGCGTAGTATCGCTGTTTCAAGTTGTGTAGAACTGCAGCCTCGCTAAGATAAGTTAGATCAGCCATATCCTCAACCTTCTCGAACTTGGGTGGATTAACTTGGTTTACTAGGTCCTTTTTGAAAACTTTGTCCTGCAATTAAAATAATTTCAAAATATAAAGTCTCCTCTTAGCAAATTAATTGACGATTTAGGATTGATGAATATGATAGCATATTAATTGATTAGTCAAGGTTAACTGCATTGTGGTCCGTACCTCTCCGTTGACAAAAACGGTGACAAGTTCACCCTTTTGACCTTTGATCTCCCCGATAAGGAAGCCTTCCTTTTCATCCGGTACCCAACAGGATTTTTTGGCATCATACGGCTTTGTCTGGTCAATCCTCTTTTGCTCGAGGGAGATGAAGAGGAATTCCGTAGGATCAGGGTCCGCTCTGTGCAAGATAAGAAATAATCTCAGATTGAGTTAAAAATCCGAATGATTCACAATAAAATAAGCTTGATTCTAGTAGTTGATAAAGCTACTTTATTGCTCCATTGCTTTTATCACGAGAAGTGTTTAAAGTTTAAGGAGAAAGGTGGAACATTGTATATTGAACATTTGCAAATTGTATTCTATGAATTTCTTACCCATCATATTTCTTTTCAATCACCATTTTGCTGCTGGTTGCTGCACTACTATACTACGTATAAATTACGGAGTCCAGTTGTGGTTGGCGATAATTTATTGAACTCACTCACAGGAAGTAGCACAGTAGAGTTGACACATACAATAAATTCACAATAGACACCCACTACTAAGCTAAGCACTTAAGCAAGAAGAGCGGAGAAAGTCAATAGTTGACAGGCAGATTGCAGTTGCAGTTGCAGTGGTAGTAGATGTTGAACACAGAAGAACAACCCTTGAGCTTTCCTGATTTAAAAAAATAAATAAAACATTATGAATTATCACTGTATTTTATTATAATTTGTATTTCATTAATTAACCACATGATGCTTTTTTCAAATGTTGAATCTTTTAAATTAATTAGAAGTTATGAAATAATCTCTCAAGACTAAAGGATTCAGAAGCTTTCATGATTTTAAAAGTGTTCGTTGAAATTTAGCTTTTTAAACGTTGGAAAATCTATGAATAAAGTTTGATCGGATAGTATTTCTGATTAATTGGCAAGTAATAGACAAAAGGTCTATCTAAATTGTACTAGTAGATTGGACTGCACGATGAAGTATATTAAACCCAACGTTTTAAAGTAGCTAAAAGCATAATCAAAATAAAATAACTTCTAAAATTGTAAGTCAATGCGAAAAAATTCTATAAGACGAAAAATATGATTTTTATACGCCTCTTTCCAGAATAAATAAATTTTTATAGAAATAAGTCCAACAATATTGACACTAAACTCTTCTTCCCCAAATAAAAGAAATTGGTTATACACGAAGATGAAAATATGGAGACGGACTTACGGTCGAAAGCTGTTCTGAACCTAAGAACCCAGACGATTTTAGGTTTTAACTCTTTTCGAATGCTCGAAAGTCTGCATGAATAAGTATCCTTATGCTTATGCAAAGACATAAAGCGATAATTCTATAAGAGTCCAACCAAACCGTTTGAAAAGCATTCCTAATATTATCATCACTGTCTTTTGAGTAAAGTATTAAGCAAGTGCGGTGGAAGCATGCATGGGGTGCTCCTGCACTTTAAGATAAGTAGAAAGTATCGAGAAGTATCAAAAACGAACGGAACTACTCCAGCTCATCTTTTTATAGGAATATTCAGAGGAATGTGTTAAGTGAACTTTTTATTTTAAGCTTTTCAACCATAATATCCCATCATCATTTCCCTTTCATATCTAAAGTTTCTTAAACTAAGCAGGCTCAATATAATGTAAAACTCGCTTTTCTAAACCTGCTACTGCTTCACACACACGAAGTCCACTTTACTCTTGAGGGAAACCCAAAGTAGCAGAAGATAAAGATACAAAGATACTCCGTATGCTGAAGTCTTGATTATAGATATAGTGATATTTTATTTGCGGGTCTTTTTCACAGATTATGTGCTGTAGTCTGTGATTAATTCATACATTTGTTGCTGGGAAAGAACCTAGATACTTATTTTTCAGGTTTGATACACCTATTGGCTGAATAGGATAATATTTTATAGGGATAGTCGCCAAACCTTAATAGTTAATTGTAGACTTTTTAATAGACTACTGTCATTTTCGTCAGTCGTATTGTGACTATACTTAACACGGGTGTGTACCTCTTAAATTTTACAGCATTAAAATATAATTAATAGAAACATCAAATGAATCAATGGAAATAATTTCCAAAATATTTTTTTAGTGCAAACGTTCTTCACATTCCATGGATGAATAAACTAAAATTTTAATAAACAATTAAACATGCAAATTACGTAGTAGACTCGACAGTCAACAGTGGTTAGGTTACTTTACTTACCATACGAATTGTAGAATGAATGAGCAACGTGCATAATAATAAATTATTGTTTTCATGTTGTAGTTTTTCCCATAGTTGGACTTATTTTTATCAAGAGAACAGTAGCCAAAATTGTCTTTCTCAATAGCCTTTCTTTGGGAAAAGATTCATTCATTCATTCATTTAATTGCTTGATTGATAGAATGCTCGAGAGTGTGTTGATAAAATGACAGGAGAAATGGCATCCAATTACACGGCTACGGATGACTACTATACACGACTTTGTACTTTGTTTCAGAGATGTTTTGTTACTGCTGTCAAGAGCTTTTTTCAGACTGCTTGTCGACAACAAACAACTCTATCCTACTATACAACAGGCATTGAACAAGTATCGTATTCCGAGAGTAAGAGTGAAAAGGTTAAAAAGTTGGTTGTCTTGTCAGGATAATTGTTTGGGGCTACGAGCCAAGAATTCTTTGTGTGATTGAATCGAATGTCAAGAGTTGCTTTAGGATTTCAACAAACTTGATGCTTTAATATGTAGAGTATTGTAATAAAGATGTGGTAAATCAATAAAGGTCTACTATCAAGTACTTTAGTGAAGTGTAACGGTAAATTGCGTTGAATTGCATTATAAATTGTGCATGTTTCCTTACTTGAAAATTTTAAAATTATACAAATAAATAGATATCAACTAGTTTTATTTTACAACACTTTAAATCCTGCCAAAATCCCTTCGTGCATACTTATATATTTCAGACGAATTCATGAACTAATTAGTAACGCGAATTTATTATTTTTGGTTGATAAAGTTATGTTTTTTTTCATTTCCTAAAAGCAGTTCTTTATCTAGATCTACAGGAAAATGCTTCGGGTACAGCAACACCGATGCCATCACAATTTCAGATCCTCCCGAGCCTCAGGACAGCCGAGTCTTTGTATCCTCTGCATTTGTGAAAACTTGGACGAAATCTTCGAAAATGAATCTCTAACTAGTGGAACTACAATTACAATTGGTTCCAATAATCCTACTCGTAAAGGAAATGGCACCAGTAGCCAAAATATTAGCAATCGAAACCGAACCCAGCAAAATTCATCTCTTCTGGCTGAGCTAGTTCATAACTTGAGGCTTCTAAATACCTCCTTGGATAATGCAGATCAGATGGATATCACTCTGTTGGAAAAAACTACACGACCCATTATCGATACTTTCACAGGTCTGCTTCTTCCTCAGCTATGACTATGACTTTATTTGTACCTTAAGCCTCATTTATTTTGCGAATCCTGCAAACCCTAAATTCTTCCCATCTTTATCTTGCTTATGGCCTCAGAGATGTATATAATTGAATTTATTAGACCTAACTTTCACCTTGAAGGAAATTTGCCACTCCTGTCATAGTAAAATTGCTAATTTTCCGCATGTTAACTTGAATTTAGGGTTAGCAATAGTTTAAGCATTTAGATTCAAAATACTTTAATGACTTCCGGTCTGACTCGGATCCGTGAATAAAATACCTAGTTGACTTACTAATGTGTCCCTAATCACTAGTAATGTACCAAAAATATGTATTGACTAAAAGCAACATTCCTTTCATCTCTCTTTAGCTTCAATGATAATGTTCTTATTTCTAAATGCCGGTGGAATGTATGGTGTATTTAACTTGCATTTTTATTTATTAATGTAGGGTTGCTGAGAGTACCTAACGATGAAGTGGGTCTCTTGATCACTCAAGGTGGGTGGATATATTTAGAAATTTTATTGGTCGTAATTTGGTTGTGTTATGACAGCGGTTTTCAGGATGATGAGACCTAGTTGCACTGAAACTGAAGTGAAACCTGAGATAAACTTTTCCCTATACTTTCTTGTAATGCAAACTTTTCAGATTTTTTTCGCAAATAAAATGATTTCTTAATATCTCAGTTTTCGCTTAAAATATTGGCTGAGAAATAAACATAGCATGGAGAAGTCAGCCAGAATAATTTGGCATACTTGCCCCTCTTTCACCATTCAAAGACAACTCAACGGTCACTCTGTCTACTCCTATTTGATTTGACTGCTGTCCTTAAGCTCTTCAGACCTTATGCCGCATGGATAAGCATATATTAAGTAGTACCTAGTTACAGATGAACGGTTACTTATGATTTTATTTCTTTTTTATTAGGCGTGGAAAAACTCTCCACCAAAATTAGTCCATCTCATCGAGAATACTTTCAGAAAAAAATCATTTCTCAGGTATGTAAAATCTTATTGAATCTTTAGCATTTCACGCTCTCTACGTATTTTCGGTTGCTTCTAAGGCATCTGCAATTGAATATTTTGAGGTATTTTAAATGCTCAAGCTTGCAATAAAGTTATTTTCTGCCCATTTTTCCCACTGCCAGTCCCTGGTAAGTTAAATGTATTAAATTAGATAGAACGCAGGGAGCTTGCAGCTTTTTATAATTGCCAAGCTCAAAACGGTCAGAGCTAAACTTGGACACACAGGGAACATTAAATCTGAGCTGATGACTTGCAGGCACTAGAATGTTCTGTCTATGCAATTCTGTAGGCAAGCAAACCGAGATAAGATACACAATTTTGAGTCTTACACCGTTAACTTCTCTGCTACACATGCGGGAGAGGTTTATATGTTATCTGTGTATGATGTTGATGTGACAGGGGTACGTTCTCTGGAAGTTGTTAGTTTTTCAGCAAATTCACCGAATTAACTTTAACTTGGTATTCAGATTTAGTTTAACGTATTATTTTGGGGTTATATGCTTGAACTGTGACTAAATGTGACATTCGTTGAAAAGATGGTTCGCTCGCTGATGGATGGTAAGTTGTAGGGAAAGGGAACGTTGTACGATGTAAAAATTCGAGTACAGGAAACCTTGCTTTGCGTAGGCTTCTTAACTTTTTCCTTATTTAACCAGATTAATGGACAAATGAGTCACCTCATTGAAAAGTGATACATTTATGAGATAAGATGTACTTTTCACTTGTAGCATAATTATTTTATTATGATGCATAGAAATCTCATAACGTTTGACATTTTTTCATGTAATATTAAAAGCGTTTTCTATAGTGAAAGTAATATCGAGTTTCGTAGACAGAAGCAGTTTTTTCGCATATCTTTAAAACAAGGCAAGATCCTCCTGTGGCTGTTATCTACTTGGGTTTAAGATTTCTGCTTTGCCGTGTTGAGTCTTCGAGTGTCGAGTTCTGTACGGTCTGGGATATGGAATTGGGATAAATCCTTGCAATTTTTGACGTTGAATCACACTCCTGCCAAATGACTTGAGCTTTAATCGTTAATCCTAGATCGCGTTTTATATCAACTTGGCGGTTTCAAATATTATTCTACAACATCTTGTCTGCAGCCTGACATATGCATTACGGACCAAGTAGATATCAATCTTTAGCTTTACCGAACCAAGTAACCAATATTAGATAGATATGGATGGGGGCGGAACGGGTACAGACACAGAGGTTGATGCATTTGATTTATGAATCTGTTTATTAGAGCGTATCCGTAGATTATTATCACGTAGCACCGATTTGTACACCGTTTATTTCATACATACCGTCGACGTGTGAGGAGTAGTGGTGGAAGTGAAATGTTCTGCAATTTAACGATTGCTGAAGTTTTTCCTTGGTGATTTTGGAAGCACTTTTATACTAGCTCGAGGTTTGTGGAATTTCATATGCATGCAGATAGAAGCCAGTTTACTCATAGATCGTACGAATTTTGGAAGTATCACCGACTATCGAAGTATGTATGGATTGGTGCATAAACTATATCGAAGATAGGCAGTAGGCACAGATGTTGTCCTCTGGGACTCAATGCTGTTAAAATACAAGCGGGCTGGAAATAATTTACATGCAATATGCGCTGATATAAAGTGCTTTATTAATGAAAAATGCAAACGCATGTGAGGTTTAGTGGATGAAAAAAACATGACATTTGTTTTAACAGATTCGAGAGCAAGAAACACCAACCCTGGGACCTTTGGAGTGCTTGAGAGTATTGTTGATGAGTGATGAGAGCGTGGCTGGTTTTGTTCAGAAATCAGGTAAGCTAGTAGTAGATGAAGCGTAAATGCGTTTTAAAAATATGCTCTTAGCCCAAAATATCAATAAGTATTTTTTATTGATTTCTCAATTAATAGGAATAAAAATGCTAACTTTTTAATAAATTGGTTGGTTATAGATGTCTGTGCTTTCACTTTCAATACTTGCTAAACCGGCTAAATGTACAATTTATAACTTGAAACCAAAGCAATCTATTACTAGAAGAGCAATGGTGGTATGGTATGGTAATTTGTGCAGGAAAGGAGATTAAACGAATATTTATTCAAATCAATCTAGGTCAGGATATTCTGCCAGTGCTCCTGAAGGTTTTACGCTCAATCAGCTTATCCGCTTCTACAGAAATTTTTTCTTCCCGAGATGGAAATAATGGAAGATTAAATTCGCAACCACAGCCAGGAGCAGAAAAATCAGAGCTGAATAATAATAATACTCGTAGCAGCAGTCAAACAATAATGGGTCTTAATCATAATAGCACTGTTAGTAGTAAAATGGGCTTTGGGAATTGTTCTTCCAACTCGAATTCCAATTCCAAAGGAGATGGGACTTTACTGTTATGTGGAGAACAAAGGAACGAGATTGCTTTTGCTGCATACTCGATTATCGAAAAGATTTTATCCATACCTCAAGCTCAACTTGGAGTAGAATTACAGGCAGCTGGAATACCGGTAGCTGGAGAAAGTCCTGAAAATCCACAAGACAAAGTCGTAGTAGAAAACAAGGATGAAGTCGAGTGCTTTAATAAGATTGGAGGAGACGGAAGAGATTTACTTCTCAGAGAAATGCCTCAGATTACGGAGATATTAAAAATCGCTGTGCGACAGCTCAAAGAGAGTCCCCCTGTAAATGTTTTGCTTAAAATTCTAGGTATGAAATAATAATAGCAGTACGGAAAATGGAGGTGGGTGTTGTGCTAGATAGGATAACCTTTCCTATAGTTGTATTTAGCATTATACTCAGACAAAACACTCCATTTTCTGAACTTAGGATGTTAAGCAAATACTGCTCTGCTTGACGTTATTTATTTTATAACTGAGTGATGCTTTGTCCTACTTTCCTTTCTTTTTTTTATACTTTTGCACAGAATTACTCACTAAACTGACTCGCTATGAAAGTGTTTTGTCAACTCTACTCGGGAATCAACTTGGTCTATCCCTTTGCTCAGGATTGAAGAAGATGCTTTACCATAATTCAAACGCCCTTCAAGTATACAATTCTGTGTGGTTTTTGAAATGAAAGTATATAAAAGCTTTATTTAAATGTTCAATTTTGATTTTTAGAAGCAAGCTATTCGAACGCTTTTAAGTATGTTCTCCACTTATCAAATGGCTATGTATGTACCTTCGGACGATTACCACAGTCTTTTAGCTGAACTACCGGCATTGATTGAACAGGTAGATTTAATCTACACTTTATCGCAGACTTTGGCTACGACGGATAAAGAAATATTTAAGTATGTCACTATAACCTGCTTTTGAGTTGAATTAACTTAGTATTTTGTGTTGTTTCTGTGAGAAATTTGAAAACCTAAGATGAAATACTTTTTGCTTTTTGCAGCTTGGTTATACAGCTTCTGAATATTTTTTCAATTATTCCCTATTTAAATGGAAAATTGGTCATTGCTTTGGAGTCTGTGGTCAGAATAATATCAGTTTTTATCAATGCTCACAATGGGAATTCCGATTACCAAACTATTCCAGGATTTGCTGCAAGCGTTATGGAGAGCTTGTAAGTGTTTCTATTTACATGATTCGATCAAGAGTAATATTTCTACTTGCAACGATAATTTTTCATTGAAAATTCAAACAACTAGGGATCCGGTTCCTCAGTCGATTCAACAGCAGATTATCTCTCTCTATTGCAGACTTCCTGGAGATTGGAAATCGATCCAATATATTCCATGGGCGAAGCTACTGATTCATTGTACTGACCCGAATTTTCATTCCATGCGACTGGAATTGTATCGAAAAGGATGTGACATTTTTAGAAAAAGTCCATTCAGCATTGCAAGCTTAAAATTATTTCTGATCCTTTCACACACGTCATTGATCAGGTAGATTAAAGTTAACAGAATAGAACAGGAATATTACTTTTATTGATTTCTACTCTACTTTTTTCTTACTAGATAATAGGAACTCCACTTTACCCAATAAATACTTTCTTTAAAAAAAAAATGCATTTTCGACTTTTATACGTTTCAAACTAAAACGTCTGTAGTTGCTCACTAAATTATAAATGAAGTTTCTTGAGAAAAAACTTGCAACGCAAGCAAAAAATGCAGCTTGTACACGGATATTACTTTGTGTTTTTTACTCATCCAAAAATTTAATTTCAGCCTGAGCGACAACCTAAATGTGAACAGCCAGGAGCAAGATTGCTCTCAAGCTCACGAGCAGAATTACGAAGGGATGGCTAAGATAATTCTTGGAGATTTGATTGGGATTAGATGCCTCCCAGCCATAATGGTTAACTAAACTATTACCTGTATATGCATTTTCAATTACAATTCTTAGCCAACTTTGCTTGCCAGCAGCGGATGAATACATTTCTACTTTGATGTAAAATATGTTTTTGAAATATGGTAGGTACTGACGAAGTACGGGAAGGCGCATGAGTCCCCTTACATTTCCATTCTGTTGGAAATTCTTTTCTACTTCCCTCCTGAGAGATTAGAGCCTCCGGGGAAGTTTTGCAGAAAGAAAGATGAAGTTTTTACTGTCGAGTACAACAATGAATTAGATTCGGATGTTAATGTAGTTCACACAGAGGACATCTCAGTACCTGCCGAGGGCCTTTATGATGAAAATGGCTATTGGAGCGCTAGCTCATATCTAAAATTACTTTTTTGGGTTCGGTCTAACATGGAGTTTCTGTAAGATTAGCTGTTTCCGACTAACATTGTATCATTAATGAAATTAAAAGGCTATGATAATCTTTGCTTTTCCGATGCAAACTTTTCTTAGGAAAGACCGTGGGCTGTATGATAAATGGAATATTAACTTCTCAATAATCGTTGCTGCAAAGTATCGTGTCTACTTGCCACAATTAGCTAACATTTGGAGTCATCGTACGTTATTATATGAAGCACTTTTTACTGGGTGTAAGCAAAGTATTTCATGGTTGAATTTTTTAACATTTCTCATTGCAGTTCTGATGTGTTCGTCCACACAGTCCGCCGACGAATGCTTGATGTTCCGTAATGTTTTCGAAACCCTTGACCTCGAGATTTCAAAATGGGAAAGAGTTATAAAAATTTCAAAAAGCAAGGGAATTTCTCCAAGTACAAAACTTAAAGTTGAAGCCGTCTTGATTTTTTATTACTTCTACAGCCTATTCGTCATGTAATTACTTTATTGTGTTATTGTGTAGACATGTGGAGGCGTTTTAATTTTAAAATATACAGTTACGATTCGATTCAATGATAATTATTTTACTTTCAGGGATGAAGCTCAAGAAATTTTAAGCTTTGCGTTAGTTAATAACATCGCAAACTTTCTTGAGCTGCTCTTAAACTATCGCCAAGAGGAGGAAGCTAACAGCTCGACATTCCACTGGCAAAGATTAAGCTTTTACTTTAAAACAGCTCTGCTCATAATTAGTTGTGCTCTAGACCATAGACCTCAAAAACTAATTGAAGTTTACGAGACTTTAATCCTAGACGTCCCCGAGGCCACTTCAGACTTCGAGTACATCGTCACTTATAACGCAAAAGTATTTGACTTTCTCCTGCATTGGAACCTCGTGCCATGTGAAACCCTGACGGATATGTTGGAAAAGTGGCTTTTACTAGATCCTAGTAGTTTTAAAAAGTTCTTACGAGCTGTGAACTTACAGGAAAGTTCTTTGCGAAATCACGTAGTGGTGAGTCTTTTTGTTTAAAAACAAATGTAATTGCAGAAAAGGTCCTTTCGTTAAATGCAACACAATGTATTTGCAAAAATAGGCTTTGATTGCATACGGCAGTAGTGAAACGTCCAATTACATGATTGCTGTGGTGAAAGAGAAACGACATAAGGATAAAGACAGATTGATTTTTGAAGCGATCACACTCCAAACAACTTTAGACAAAGTGAAAAATACAATTATCCAATCAGAATCAGTTGGAGTTCAGTCTAAAATTCTGATAAACTTTTCTAATCTAATGGAACTCATGTTAGTAGCCGATGGTCCACTGTTTTGTGAAGAAAATAATGTGCCTTCTGAGTTTTTCCACGATTTGATTACAATCATGGTCCGGCATTCGTATGTCCACGATATAGGACTCAAATGTATGGATTTTTTCTTCAAGTTTTTATCTCGAGTAGACAGTCCTCGCTTTGGTAAGAAAATGCTAGCTTTACCTAGTTGTATTAGTATTATTAATATCTTATGATTTTTATAATACTTACGATGAACTTGATTGATTTCAGTGCAGTCCATTTGCCATGAAAATGATAAACTTGTTCAATTCCTTGGTAATCGTCTTTCTCTTCGAAAGGGCTGCTTGCGAGAAAACGCAATGGCTTTTAAATTAATGTCAGTTCTTGTTGACAATTGTTCATATGCTCCTGAAGACGATGACAATCAATTAGACGTAATAGTAGTATCATGCTAATTAAACGTTACTTTAAATCGACCTGTAAAGTAATTCTTAAATTGAATTTTTCCTAAATAGGGAATATCTGATAAAAATATGAGCATTAAGAAAGTGGCAAATTGGAGTCTAGGACTTGTTTTACCAGATATCCAGTTTATGCTAACTGATGCCTCTGTTTGGGAACTCATCATTGTTCTACTGAAGAAAAATTTGAACTCTGAGCTTATCAATGTAGGACTATAAATATTTGGATGTGATGCTGATTATGATTTTGTTGAATTGAAAGCTTCTAATTTGACTAACTATGATTGATTGATTTGAAGGTGAAAGAGAGAACCTTTGTGGGACAAGAACTTTGTAATTTACTCGTAAATCTACAGTTCCATGCTCTTAGTCTTTTGAATAAGGTAAATAGCATGCAATCAAATATTGAATACGTACAGATTTATTTGTACATACTTTCTATGTGGAATGCTGTTTAATGAGAGTTTTAATTTTGTCATGAATTTTACAGCTTATAAATCAACCATGTGTACAGATTCTCTGGGACTTTCTAGACGAGGTTCTCTACTTTGCCCAGAGGTCTTTCGTCAATCAACCCGTGTATCTGAAGAACATAATTCTAAACCCGTGGAGCCGGATGCTTATTTGCGTAAGCGTGGTTTCTGAAAAGTCTCCAAAGTCTTTGAATATAAGCTGCCTGAAATTTCTTCAGCAATGGACCAGAAAAATATCGGATTTGGTAAGGTTTTAAGTACTATATACTTACTTAGTATTTTAGTAAGAAGTATACCGTATTTTATTATTTCTTTTTTTCTTCTATAGAATACTGGGAACCCTTATTTGTTTCATTGTGGATATGCTAACTACCAATCCTTCTCGAGCTTAAGTGCTTTCTACCAACTTTTGGACTTCTTAAAGCCTATAGGCCCCGCTGAAAGTACAAGAGGTAGTTGAACACTTTTCTTTAGACGGCCTTTAGCTTCATTTGCCTGCAAATTTCCATCCTTTTAAAGCGCAAGACATCGTACCCTTCTAGGCTAATTTATTTTCCTGGCCACTTTCCTTTAAGAAGAAAGCTTGAATTTCTCCTCTCAGTTTATATTGAGTGATACTCTAATGCACTAAAAAGTAAAGTTATTGGCAGTGATAATCAAGGATGAAAGCAGCATTGGAAAATTAATTTTGTATTGTCGCGACTGGAATGGAAAGTGTCTGTGAACTAGCCTAAGCATTTCATGTATTGCATAAACATTAAAAGGTATTTGCTAAGGAGCTTTGCTTATTCTCTACAGAAAACATTCCCCCGAGATCACAAAGTACCGATTCAGATGCAGATGAAAGCAGAACTGAGCTTATCAATGAAATTGTGGATTCATGTGTCATCTTTTTATACGGGAAAAGTACACCTACTATTTCTAATTCGAACGACTTGGAACTCAACAGCAGCATCAATGCCGATGGGGATAGTCAGTGCCAGCCTTTGTCCAAGTCGCAAGTTAGCAATTCTTCTGGATCTTCTACTTGTAGCTCAGAAGAGTTTGACTTTGATCCGACTGCTTAAAAAAGATTTGAAGTTTATTTAGTGGATGGTAAAAAATGTATTGGAATTTTCGTTGATCCCTAATTAATTTTGTTTATGGTTAAGTATTGATGTTAAGTAGTACTGATAGAATAATTCTCTGTTGATTATATCTGCGGAAATAAATCGGCAAGACGAACTTAAATATATCAGTCAAAATAAAATAAAATGTAATATAATTACAAAGAAAATCAGGGAAGGCTTTCACTTTCAGCCATCGTAGATGAAACATCAAAAGGAACAAAGAAGGAATACTCCGAATATAGCACACAAAGAAGTATCGATGTAAGGTTACTAAGCTTTCTATGAACAAACGTTTTGGAGTTTGTCATTTTAAGTCCTCAATTCAATAATACTTGACAGTCAACAGTGCTGTGATCCGTTTAAATATTTATAAATCTGTATGATTTGAAAATAAAAATAGATCAAACCGGACTCGGCATATTGAAGTCAATGTTGCAGAACATAATCTGATAATTGTGTTTTTATAGGTCTAAGTAATCAAATCGAATGTTGCGTAAACCCAAATTTTCAGGGGCAAAAAAACTTACCGAACTGGAATATTAAAATTGAAAGCAATATTTCGATAATTGAATATGAGAAAATAAAATGCAATCTAAATCTTGAATCTTGAACGGAAATATTTAAATTTCTTATACAGAGAAATTTCATGTTTTCCCCTGTCATAATTTTTTGACATTTTTGTCACGAAAACGTGAACACTATTATTCACAAACAAAAACGTGAAACTCCTTTTCTTTATTAAAAAATACTTTCTCTTTGCCATGAATTTTCCCTGAAATGGAAAAGTTGAGTCTGCGTTTGAAGGTAGGCTGAAATTTTTTTTGGCAAGGTTGTCGAAACATGAAAGGTATAAAGAAAAGCAGGTATACTCATTGTCGACCATGTTTAACAGACATTTTACTCAAAAGCCCTGTTGACAGCTCCCCAGTGTCTCTGTATGTGACAATCACCTATATCTTTTTGACCACAAAAGTAATGTCCAGTATATCGAACTAGGAAAGTGCAAGATTAAAGACATTTCCAAGTTTCTTGAGATCTGAAAAATAAATGCAAATTCACGGGAAAGTTCTCAAAGACATGCTTGTTTGTAAGTCGGCAGGATACTCTTAAAGTTACGAATGACAGGAAAGAAGCTGTGTAACTTTATTGACTTTATTTTCTGAAACAGTACATTCCAATTTAAATCGGAGTGAAAGTTCTATAGTAAAACTTCATTGGCCGAGTTAGGTACTTCAATCATTTCTTAAAAAGAAAGTCAGAAACCTCAGAAAAATAAAATCGTATTTCCAAAGATATCTCAAGTAGAAAATCCAGTTGTTCAATTCTCTTTGTAATAATAAGTAAAATCAAATGAGCAATATCTTTTGTTTTTACAAACTCATTCTATTTTTGCACAAGAATTCACCTTCACGTCTCCCTTCTTATCTCGAGGCTCACAGACAAATGAGATAATATTTATTTTTGTACCTGCAAGTAATGGGACGATCGACTCGACTTGCAAAACGAATGATTAAGCATAGATACTTTGTCATTTTAAAGTAAAAAATGTACTGGAAGTTAGATAAAAAGCAAAAAGCAAGCGTACTTTCTTTTACTAGCTTGAATCTGTAGTCATTTCTTTAAACTTGTGCTGAGCTAGATGTCTTACTTTATGCTTAGCTTTTTCGATCTTGGGGTTTCCGAAGCATGATTGGTTTACCTGGGGGCCGTTTTTCACAAATTTTATTTATCTTGGTGTACCAAAATAATGTAACTTATTTAATAAAAATAATAATAATGATGGTGATAATAATAATAAAGGAAACGAGCCGGATGGTTCGGTTGAATGAAGTTGATTGAAAATAATAATCGTTTAAAGGTTGATTGATATATCAGTCTTGTTAAAATGGAGGGGTGTGAGCTTGTATTTGTGGACCTCAGGCTCATTTTACAAAAGGAAAAAGAAAAGAGAAAGATTCCATTCTTTGGTATCCCGGAAATACTTTTGTTCGGAGTTCTTTTAACAAAAGATCTAATAAGTTAAAGATTATCATTGGTTGTAAATAGCAAATGAAGCTGAATTCCTCCAAATTGCTTTATAAATGACGTTACAAAACGTAGAAGAAAGAGCAGGGTTAGAAATCTTAGGAATTCTGAATGATTAAAGAGAAAGGCTTGGAGCTTTTGTCTGTTGTCATTCTGATATTCAACTCCACTTCAATTACAAATATTATTATTATTATGGTTTCTGTCTTTTGGAAAGAAAATCGCTTCATAAGAAATTAAAGGGTTGAGTAGGGCCTATTCCAACTTGAGTCTTGTACAGACGGACTTGATAAATATATCTAATTTATTTGTCTTTGTGTAAAAGAGTTGTAGAACAAATGTTAAATAATAATTGAGAATTGAGGAGTAGGCATCTGCAAACAAGCGAAATTTATCTTTAGTTGTTAAACATTTCTTCAGTTCTTAATTTTCAATGACATTCTCTCAACTACCTGGAGATGATGATTGATGAAGAGTTAAATAAATCAAATGTGCATCTAGATTACTATATCATTATTTAATTGAAAGCAATTATTTGAAATAAGTTAGTCTTGCAATAAAGGAACAGATATAAAAAGATTTGATTGCGTGTTGACTTCTTTTCGCTTGATTGCTTCGAAATTTCTTCAGAAAGTTACAAAAGGATCTTCAGTTTTGTAGCGGTTCTACTCGGTCTTTTGTACTTTTATGTGTTTTTTTTACTGTCAGACTTTGTGTTAGGAGTGTCTCCTTTTAACTACGGTGAACGGTGTATTTGTAGGACGTGCAAATGTTAATGCTAGATGAACGACATCATTACAGACAATTTTATTTTAACCTGATCAGGATCAGTATCATGATATGCTATTTTGTATGTAGACAAAATAACTCGTTACTGAAAACTTACTAGTAATAGTATTCTACCATATAGACGAGCTCATAACCCAGGGAGTTTGCATTGTATTGTATTTATTGATTAATCTTGTTTCGGGCCACTATGGGCCCATGAAGGTACAGGAGATGTATATTTGTAGTATTAATTAATTAAAAAGATAGAAGGGGAGAGCCAGATAAAAATGAAGGAATTGGTTTACAATTTAAAATGGACTAAAAACTAAATGATAGAGTAATGGACTAATCCAGGAAGTTATTATCCTTCTTTATTCTTGTCTGATAAGACGCTTAACTAAACTACTTTATTTCAACATCCGACCGGATCCTAAAACTTGAAAAACAGAAAGCTTAAGTTTTAAAGAAGGACATATTACCCGAAGGGGATTGTTTCTTTTAAGCATATTATGTATATACGGGCTTAGATGATTTGTGAAATATTAAATCTAGATCTTATTCCATACAAAAATTGTCAAATAATGTCAACCATCAGAAAAGTATTAAACTTTTCTTAGTGAAAGGGCAAGCTCTTAAATAACGGAAGGCAGTTTTATAAAACGTTGTAACTTAGTGTGTATCCTACCCAAATATTCTTGGAGAAAGGTGAGGAGGTTTCCAATTACTGTATTAAAAAAGGTCTACAGAAAATACCCAGAAGCTTTTACTTAAAGTTAATGCTATCAATTTAATATTTGTGTAACGGAAGTAAGCATGCCGAAGGGGTTATATGGAGAATAATTCCAGGAAGAGATCTCAGAGTTGAATTTCATTCTGTGTCAATTTATTTTATGGTACTACCGTCCTAGTCTTATTTATTCAGGTAGTTGTGTAGATAGCTGGGCTGGGAAAGCCTTGGGTGAGTAAGGCGATAAATAATAAAAGATTTATTCTCTTCCAGCACTACCTGGAGTTTTTTTTATTGATTTTTTTCCAGTGAGTTAATGTTAATAAAAAGCATCCAAGAGAGAACTTTAGAGTTACTTATAGGAAAAGTTTCACAGTTCTTGTTCAAGTTATTTAAAGTTTCCTTTTTTATTGAATCCTTGCCGTATAAATCCTCGTATAATAGTTTTCGAAATAAAACCTTATAGCGATTTAGGGTTTCGTAAAATCCGAGTGATACAAGTACATTTTTGTTAGTACGTACTAAAAGTTAACTGCAGGTTGATAGTTGAATGTGAGGTAGACGCATTTCAGTTAACTAACATTTGGAATAGTAGTAAAGCCGTATTGTATCGTTTTATTTGTGTATTTCGGAACCTTTTTCAGATTCAGTTGCTCAAAGCGTGAATAAAACTAGGAATATGATCTGAAAAACCAACAGGAGAAAGTTGTTTTTAAGGACACAAAGACGATAACTTAGGTGAAGTAAACATAAGCTGCTCCAAATAAAAAACCCGTGGCCGACTATATTACTTTTTTTGGCCAAGATGAAATGATTTTTATTAAAATTTGTATGTCTGTATGAGAGTTTATGTATCGTCCTGTATCTGTAGAATATAATAGATAGTGGAATACACGATAGATTAGACTTTCCTTCACTCCCTTGACAAAATCCCAGCAACTCGTTAGTTCAGAAATAGAAGGTATTAAAAGTATGGTGTAAAAGGATATGTGTATTAGTTTTAGGGATATCCTATATTTTGACCTGTAACTATAAACCTATGGCATGGCTGGAGTTACAATTACTAGCAAAATTATGAAATGCAATGCAAGGTTTAATGATGTTGACATACCCTCACAATCGTGTATGAATGAGTCCTCAGCTCAATTGGAACTAAAGACCAAACGGATGTCGAAATAAATAAGCAGTCACCGTATTTGCTTAGTAGTAGATGAGAAGAACACTCATTGATCTGTATGTTTGTATGAATGTTTGCTGATAAAATCTACATTTGATCAACATGAATCCAACCGTTACTGCTCATTTCATGGAAAGCTTCTTCGACTCCAAATGAAGGCTTTTCAGGCTTTAACAAGCAAAAAATGTGGATTGATGAGTCGGCGATCAAGCCCGGAAAGAGTCAATAAATAGTCAATCTAAAATGTGAAATAAATGGGAAACTGGTCTTTGGCGTACAAGGATTTGAGAATGTATGCGTAGCATATAAAGGTCTTAACGAGTTCTAGACTAGAGAGCATCCAATTTAATTGGAAGTAGGACATTTGAATAACCTCTAACTTTGTACTTTTTAGTTATTCTTAGTTCGGTTTTACTTTAGAATAAGCTTGAAATAATATTACAGATTCTCTGCAATCTTGTTGTTCGGTATAAGAAAATATTTATTTTATCGTTATTTATCACCTCACTCGCAGTTAGATACTCCAACCTTGAGATGTACAGGAATGCTTCCAACAACAACTGGCACGATGATCCAAACTGAAGTCTACCTGAGTGAAACATAATACAATGAAAATGATACGCTAACATAACGCTGTCATTACGAAGTTTCACTCTTTGGCAAGGTTTCTATTTCCGTTTCTAGTGGACCCTTCTGTCAGCAACTTTCGAGTGGACTGATGACTAGCACAGGACAGAGTTTGAAAACTATTTCAACAAAAGTAAAGTAGCATGTCCAAGTAGTTGGGTGTTCCAGGCCTTGTCCATGCATCTATACTTCACTGAATCTGCTTTCTCCAGTAGACCGTTTTTAGTTCACGTTGAAAGACGTGGTTAGTTGTAAGCAAATTATGTGGTGATAAAAACACTTATAAATCTTTTAGTGGCATAATATAAATGAAGAGCCTTTTCAAAATATACTTAGGAGTAAAATTACAAATTCCTTCCATATCTGCTATTGGTAGCAGTAATAATGAAAACATTTTGTGGTCCAAACCTCAGTTTTTAAAGTGGGGAAAGTACGTGCAAAAGGCCTGGAGAGGTCTGTGTCGCGGTCGAACTTCATTAAACCGAATAACAAATGGATGCTTTGTAAAGGGAAATGACAAGAAAAATCTGCCATAACTTTCCGATGTGTTGGCCATCATGTAGCAAAGTGTCCTACAAATTTAGATTGGCCCTTCTCTTTCCAGCTCTACTTTGTAATCCCGAAGTTGAGAGATAAAGCTCAAATGGATTAAGTACCAAATGTGCTTCATAAAATATCAGGTTATCAAAAGCAATGGAGATCATAAACCATGTCAGTAGAAACCGTTACGTGTGTGTAAGTTCAATCTACGGATTTAGATATTTATTTTACCAATTCACAAACCATCAAGAGCTTCCTCTCATGAAGTATATCATGTTTGATTTATTTTCTTGAATGTACAAAGTAACGCGGAAGCTTATACTGGATGGGTCTCCGGTTGCAAAGCAAATGGTCAGCTATACTCAAAAAAAGAGAAAGTAAATATTAAATTGACAGAGCATTTCTTGACATCTTACTGTAATTAATATTTTGAAACTAAGCACAGAAAAATAACGTAATATCATAATTGTTTCCACGTAACTTCATAATGACCTTTGCTCATTTATTGCTTCGTTAAATAAATTCAGGATTACGCCGGTATTGGTACCTTTGCTGCTTTTTCTAACGATCTAAAATTGTTAGGTGGTTGCAAGAACAACCTATAAAAGGATTATATATTTGAAGCCACATTTATCATTACATATGATAGGATTGCATTGGTAATAAACCTTATCGCCCGCATCTGTCATTATTCATAACCCTAGCCAACCTCCCACAGAGTAAAGTATTCAGTGATTGGGCATGCAAGCTTTGTTTTCATTACAATTCAGCTAAATATAATGGAAAACTGGGTGTTAATTGGGTGTTTAGCCTATGATATCTTTCAACATTTCGTTACTGGTAGAACTACTGAAATGTATGCGATACAATGTAAAAACATTCTTGAAATGGGAATTCCACTCCCCGTGCTTGTAACAGTTTTTTGTGCAACCGAAAACAGTTAATTGACTAAAATATATAGGATTGAAAGTTGTCAAATCTAGATTGTTTTGCTTCTCTTGACATTTTTATAGTCCAAATCGATTTATAATTATAGTTAGAAGGATATAGAATAATAATTGGAGGATATTCTGAATTCTGGGCAATAGTTTCCTTTCCTCTAACCATTTATTAATAAGAATTATTCAATCAAGCTACCCAATTAGCACGGATAGTTATTGCAAAAATTGTAATTAAATTAGCATAAAATAAAGGGTACTTAGGACTTGTCTTTTAAAGTGACATGATTTTGCCATTGGGAAACTTTTATTCATTGCAGATTACCAAGTAAAAACTTGCACAAGGTGATAGAATAAAATTTGTTGATTTCATGTAATGAAAGCAATTTATGGAATTAACACTACACTATTGCTACAAGTAATTCCCAATTATAGCAGCGACATTTTGGAATACAACGTGTGACAAAAATCGTAAGTGCAATTAAATTCAAAATGGTTTATTTTCGAAAGGATAATAATATATAACATCCAATTCACGTTGTTTCCAATTTTAGGTCCTTAATATGAGCAAGGATGATAAGATATTAGGTTAAGCAACTAAAACTAAAAATTCTATCAGGGAACCTTAACTAATTGATAGAAACTT
The DNA here is from genome assembly GCA_034682405.1 of Hydroisotoma schaefferi. Classification (NCBI taxonomy): domain Eukaryota; kingdom Metazoa; phylum Arthropoda; class Collembola; order Entomobryomorpha; family Isotomidae; genus Hydroisotoma; species Hydroisotoma schaefferi. Next base: position 75,205 of record JAQFZX010000145.1, read on the forward strand.
TTAATTAATACTTGCACATGAAAGTTTCTGGTTAATTCCCCTCGCTGACTCAATGTTAATATACAAAAATGTTATATTTTATTGGTATAACGAGATATGGAACGTATATACTGGAATTGTGTACCTACGCAATGTTCATGATTTGACCCGGCGAATCCCCACCCCCTTTTCTCTTTTATATTATGTATAATACTTCAAGTACATATTCCAATTGTTTATGTTGCTTACCTATATTTGGTGAGTACGCCTCTGTTACTGGGTACTTATTTGTTTAACCTTTTTTATTATAAAGTTTTTAGTAACATTTTCAGGAATAAGAATACCAAACGGATACTCCTTTGAGCCAGAAGAATTCAATTACAGGAAAGTGTAGGTAACGAGGTTGTGTGTACAGTCAACAGTGCAATACTTACATTTAACGAAAAAGGACAACACAACTTTTAACAATATTTTGGACGCTTTTAATTGCAAATTGCACATCCAAATATTTATTTTACTTCTGTACGCCACTCAAATATAAGGGTTTAGTGCTATTAGATCTTGCTAACAAAATTCCAGAGCTGAGAACTAATTAGTTGGTATTTTTAATGAATTATAAATAAAATTGGTGTACCAAAATTGACAACTTTCTGAAGATTTTATGTCACTTGTGACAGTCAAGTATTTATGTGTGGAACGCAAAATGACAGTTTAATTCAGGCCAACCAGATAAAAAAAAGAGTCACGTCAATTACATTTACCTCATTCACCTATCTACTTACATATTCACAGAATAGATTACTTTCACCTCGTCTTTCTAGCACTTGTACTTACGAGGTAACACCGTCATTATAAAAATAGCACTAATAGTAAAGTTTTGTACATATGACCTCACACCATCCAGTTTTATACATTTCGTTGCATAACGGGCTGTCGTACTACTGGGAACTTTATTAGCATAAATCAAATACTCTACCCTGTGTACTGCATTAACATTATGTATACATTTCAAGTGCAATTCAACCTGAACTACAAACTCACGGAAAGAAAGATAGAAGATTCCTTCTTATTTATAGCGTATTGTGTGTGTGAAAAAACGAGCCGAGAAGGTGAAAGTGGTGAAAGTAAGTTGCTGAAGTACCTTTTTTCCTTTTGTGTCTCTTTATTAGAACGTCTTCAGGGATGAAATGTAAAAGCGTAGCAAGAAAGGAACCACGAATAAAGGAAAAACGTCTTCAGGGATTCATACTTTTAGATGGTGTCTGGGATTCTATTTGCCTATCTTTAATTCAAAGTTACAGTTACAAGTATCTTGGCTGATTCAAACATTGTCTTTATTTTGGAGGATTTTTGTTGAATCCTTTCTCTTGTAGTTTTACATTTATCAATCAGATTATCGTTATTTCAAGTAAAATATTAGAGACTCACAGCCACAGTACCGCATATTTTAGCGTTTACCTCGGGGGCCTTGAAACAGCTAAAAAGCGTTCAATCAAACTGAGTACCTAGTAGGGTATAAATATATTATTTTACACTTAAATTATAATTGCATGTGCAAAGTTTGGTCTTAAGGACACAAGGATAGACGCAATTATATTAATTAGTGGGTAAAATATAAACAGGAAATTATAGTGTATTCCAACAGTTGGATAAAAGGAGCTAAAGAGCCTACGTTTGCTTGGCATTTATATTAATCTATCAAATCTAAGTAACGAGAGAGCAAATGATCCAGTAATTATAAAATATTACGGGTTAACAATTGACTGTCGAAGCATATAACAGTTTAGATAACTAGCTTAACAGTTGCTAGTTCGAATTTTAATGGAAATAAAAGTTCAAATATGCATTGATTTATCCATATCTTTATATTTATAATTTTTTTTCAAGTAGCAGTTTTGATCTTAAGTATTCTAAAAACTGAGTGAATGTCAACTAGAAAATGTGACTAACGTTTAGATTAGCCTTCGTATTTGCGTGCTCTCTCGTTAGTTGACTGAAAGTCTTGAAAAGTTTTCTTCTCAAGAGTTTCTCCTCTTTCTCTGCTCGTTAAAAATTTGGATCGTAATAGCGTATCTTGAAAAAGCTCCATTTCCATTCAAGAATGTCCTATTTTCTTACTTTTAGCTGGAATTTCATGCTTAAATAAATAAGTGGTGAGGTTGAGGATCTTTACATCTTATTGAAAGTAGTAGTAAAAGTTTTCAAGCAGTAGATATAAGGAAAGTGTTTGTGAAAAGTCTTTCTTATCTTAACTCTTTACTTTTTCAGCGTTCGTTTCATCATATTCTTTGGAGTTTTTAGAAATCTTACAATTTGCTCATTTACTAATGGGTCGATGGATTAAAGTCAAACGTGAAAAGATTTCCTTTAGTAAAGCAGAGGCATCAAAGCTATTTGATGGAATTAAAATAGGTAAAAAGTTCAAGTGAAAGTTGTACTGTAGTTAAGGTTTATATGGAATTGGTCTCAATCGACCGGAAATTAAGAACGATTTAAGCAAAGAGAATTGTGGTATGATTGGTGAGGTTTATTTCAATGGAAATATTGAAGCAATGTATGATTCAGATTTCCACCCACCCACATTTGATTTACCAATACAGCGAAGTTGTAAAAAATACAATATACATTCAAAATAAGCAAAATAAACTTGGATTTCCAGAATTGCGTACCCAGCAGTAACCCTGCAACCAAGTTTCCATAAATCTAGAAGGAATCTAGACTAAAGCTGGAACTTGGGAGATGATTTCTTACAAAAGTTACAAAATTAATAAACTAGCAACCAATTCTGCGTTGGTGGTGACAAAAAGGTTAAAAGGCTTCAGGGAAAGGAATGGAGTTGAGTGAAATGAATGGAAGTGCAGAAAAAGGATGAAGGGAAGCAAAGCTTTAATTAGGGTCATGGAAATTGAGGGTATTCATAACGCTCTAGAAACTAATTACAAAAGTAAAGTTTCCTTAATATCTCTTACAAAAACGGACAAAGGTGACACAACAAAAACCTATGGCCGTATCCCCGTGGACGGTTTATAAATACGACGGGCATGACATGACATTAGGGCGTTTTAAAAGCTTTACAAGCATAGAAATAGTTCCTTGGTAGCTCATTTAATCAACTTTGGTGATAATTTAATTATTATGTGAGTGAATATTATTTTGATCTTAAAAATAGATTTTGCTTTGAATTTATTCTACTCGGGGTTTCATGCTTTCGATCCGTAATTCTAAGTAGAAACTGTCTGCCGAGCAGAGAATCAAATCATGAGAGCTGGGAGAACTTCTCGTATTTAGGTTGAAGTTTGAAATGATTCGTAAAAGGTGTTAAAAGAAGATTCGGAATCGGTTTAATTGCGATTTTTACAAATTACAAAGAAATTAACTAATTATGAAACTTTTATTTACCGAAGCCGATTTCTTAAGCTCAGTGCTTTCTTTATTCCAACCCAACGGATAATGTTGTATTCAAGATGTTATTAAGCGTCAGAATAAGTATAAATTAGTAGCCTTATAATTTCGTAATAAGTTCCAGATTTACAGTACACATTTCAAAGAGGTTTTAATAACTAATTAATGTGAATTCGCTCGGCACTCTTCTCTCGGAGTAAAGAACTATTCTTGACAAGATGGTTGTAATTTAATTTGCATTTATGATGTCGTGACTAACCTGAAAGCTTTTTTGTGTAAGAGCTTATTAAAAATCTCCTCCAAGCAGCTATGTGAACCCAGTCAATTGTTGTAAGAATAAGACTGCTGCCCGTTTGTCTTATTTAAGTCTGTCTGGGTATTTCGTCGAGGATAGTCGCTGCGATTGTCTATGTCCGACCTGATCAATATCAGCCATTTATTTTTATGATTCTCCCTTTTCTTTCCCTTCTTTTTTGGTTCCTTAATCCCCATGTACCTAAAACTTTGGATTTTACCAAAAATAATGTTATTTGTTACTTTTGAACAAAAGTTAAAGGAACAATATTTTTGGAAATTTCTGGCCGGTGGGGGTCGTTCTGACCCCCCGGGTACCTAAAACTTTGGATTTTCAGGTTATTTGTTACTTTTGTCCCAAAGTAGAAGAACAATATTTTTCGAAATTTCAGGCCAGTAGTGGGGGTCGTTTTGAAGCCAGAGGGGTCTATGGGTGGTCCGATCGGGCTGGTTTATGAGCTGAAACCTTAAAATCAGCCCTAGAACGCGTATGCAAAATTTTAGCGATGTGGTATCATTATGTCTCGAGTTATCGAGGGGACACACAGACACAGACGGACAGCGTGGTCATATATATAAACCCAATTGACTGGGCTAAAACTAACAAGCCACACTTGAACTACTTTGAAAAGAGCTACAAAGTAGCAATTATAGCAGACTCTTAACTTTTCCCGTTTGCGTCAGAGAAAGACAAAATCTTACGTATTTATTTATCATCTTAACTTTCATAGGTAGCCTTTCTCCTTTTCTTTAACTTTAAGAAACTTGTAAAGTCCAGATAGCACTGAATCTGACCACATAATAGCGAGTAGACTTTCTGTCATCTACAATTACGTGGTAAAAAAAAATTATGAACAAAATAGTTACATAATACCAACAAAATACGTTTGATGCCATGATAAATATTTCAGTTTTAATTCATGATATGATCGATTGAAAAGTAGAAACTGGTAGGAGGTGTAGCAGCTCGTCTTAGATACGATTTAGATTCACATCACCATTGTTTTTGACAATATAGTGAGGATTTCATCCTCTAATTTAAATAAAATAAAGTTAAGTTTTCACTAACGCTAATGATTTCATGTTCCTGCCATTTTTATGATAAACGCAAATTGGGATGGGAAACAATGAGTTCATGGGGTATGCCTACCCGTTTAGTTATTATAATCAGAATGTGATCAGCGATTCGTATAAAATTAAAGTTCACTCATGCGACGAGCCAGATAACGAAAGAGGATTTCTTTGTTTAGAACTGTGACTCAGTATAGCTTCTAGTTTCAGCATTGAGCTCATCGGACCGTGGAGGATGTTTAATACAAGGGAGATGAATTTTAATGATGACAATGATTGAAACGTAGACGTAAAATAACAAGCATCATCAGTAGAATTAACTAGGACTTTAGCCAATAGATAACTAGACTGCGTTGATAAAAATTGTTTCGTGGAGTAGAAATAACTTTTAACAAGGTTTCCAACTCTTTTGTTGAGCTTATTATTTTAATTAATTAGAGTAATGCGACTGTGGAGATAAAAAAAAATATTGCATAAGAGATGAAAATAGTCGAGGCTTTAACTTTCATAGGTTTGTCAAGACAAAACTTTCCCCCAGAGTTTTTACCATTATTATTAGGCTTTACAAGTAAATACAATGTCATTTTATAAGGATTGTTATTTCAATCACAAAAATCTACCGAATGCTACAATATGCACTGTTTTATAACTCTACATTTATTAATATAAAGAACAGTCTGTTATAATTCAATTCTTATAAATTATTTCCAGACTACCTAATATCAATACTCTGAACTAAGTAAGCTTCACCAGGGCGACTAGACTATTTCCATATTTAAGTTACTTCGTCTAGGAATACATGATTTGTAAAGCAAAAGGAATAGATCAAAATCATATTTGCCAACCTACTTCTAAATCTCCGACCCAAGGTGCGTACATTTTGGTTTCCCTGGTTTTGCTCTCTTTTTTGTGTTTAAAAAAAAAAAAATTTTTAAACCTTGCTCCGACCTAACTTCTAAAAGTATAGGCACAATTCTACAACACAATATCGCATAAAAGCTACAATATCTGTCCTATAATTTCAATAACATTCACATGCTCCCTGGAAAGAAAATTAAAGTACACATCCTACAAAAAATCTCTGGCATAATCTTTATCTCAATTTCCAAGGATTATACAAGCGTTTCCGGGCTATCTATTTCATAAAAAATGTCTAAAGAAAGGATGTAAAAGGGTTCAAAAGGTATCAGAGCACATCTAACAAGATCTTGGATAGGAATTGCTTAGTGAAAGGCAAGCTTTACAAGAAAGTGAAAGCAATTTTTCCTTTTTCTCAAGGATAAGAGGATCAATTTCTTGAATCATTCCTGTCCCCATGGACCGCATTTAATTCTGTGGTGTATTATGATATCCTCTTCTCAACTGTCATCTTGGCAATAAATATCCGTACAGAACTTCATATATATTTTTTAAACTTGTATTTAGGTTCTCTCTCTCGTTACATTCTACATGTAACTGCTCCCAGTTTTTATCATGGCCCGAGACTCTCTGGTGCTGAAACAATAAAGTATCATATTCTCAATGGGATAACTTTCCCTGGCCGAGCCTTAAGTGGATTTTGGATTGTTTGGATCGATTATTATTGGGTTTCACTTGGAACTCTTCCCAGAGATAAATCAAAGATGAGCTCAAGTACACAATTGTCGTTATTCAAACTTCAAAGAAAGCAAGTGCTTCTTGATAGAGGGAACAAATAGTTGAAGTTGATATAGTAGAAAATGTAATATGTAGTAGTAGTGGTTACTTCGTTCGTTACAATGTTGCTGGCAGTGACACATAAAGTGGTACTTTAAGGGAAATACTGTTAATTTATATTGCCTGTGTTCTACATTTCATTGCTAGTCGATTAAAATTTTTTTCAGTTTACCTGAGGAAGTAAAGTAATGTTGGATGGGAGAGTTCTTCAATAAATGACCATTTTAGAGGTAAAAATGGAAGTTTATTTTTACACAAAAAGAGACAAAAAAGTAAATGAAAAATGATTCCAGTTTATGAGCGACAAAACATATATTATGCAAACCTCATTAAGCCACACTAAAGTAATATTACTTTCAAATGTTATTGCCTTTTCTTGTAAAATCTTTACTTTAATCTACTACAAATGCTTTCACACAACAAGCGGTTTATTTTACCTTTATATCTGCTGCTCGAGCTCGAGCTAGCTACCAAGACTTAGATAACAGAAATAAATAACGCATTTACTACAACGCTTTTGATGGGCTTTACTTGCTTATAAAATTGTACAAATATGACCTACATTTTCCAAGCTAGTGCAGTCATATTCTGCCGTCTTTGACAGTCATAAAAGTACCTCCAGGTAAGCGAAACTGCCACCTAGGTTGGTAGAGATAGTGAATGGATAGAGATGATAACATAGACCAAGGGAAAGTTCTACACGTTAAGTAACGGTGGTTTGTAAGTTTGCGTGGTTGGTTGGTCGGCTTAGAGAAAGTGACACGTATTTTTAGGGGAAGAATATAAGAGAAATAGCCATATATCGTTTAAATTTTACCGTCAGTGAATCTGGGATTAGGACAGGAAATAAATAAATGAGACAAGAGAGTTACTTAAGAAGTGTCTTGTCTGCCATACAATGCAAGCAGTTATGTAAAGTATGTGTATGTAGCTGCAATAAATACAGAGGCTTAAATTGAACTCCATCTTGCTTGGCAAGTAAAGATAAGTGTAGGCGTTCTAGAAAAGGAATTGCTTCAACAAAGCTTGAAGTAATTTACTTTCTTCAAACTAACTACTCACTCCTTTTGTTCATTAATCTTGTAAACTAACTACCGACATGAACATTATTGCATTGGATAGTAAATAATTCAGCTTTGTGTTCATATCTTGCCGTTGTTTGTAAATTCTAGAAACCCAGCATGATCGATCATGAAAAAATAATATTTTATTATTGGAGAATTTCGGACACTTTGGAATACTTTTTATAGATGCATACTGTTCACGTTATTTTTTTATATTTTTAGGTTACATTGTTGTTATAATTAAAGAAAGTATAGGCGATTGAAGATAATAAAATTATTGAAACTGTTTAATATTTTATTTATTTGGTAGTAATCAGAGTTGAAAACAAATAACTACTTGATGTGAGTGTATGTATTCCATCATTTTAGATTGACAAAAGGCTAAGTTCGGTTTAAAAACCCTATACTTTAAAATAAGAGGAGTATTTCAACTCTGGTTTAAGGTTTAACAAGACTGAACCCTTCAATTTACACGGTTAGTTGCTTTACCTTGCTTTATCAATCTAGCACATAGATCTGATAAATGATATCTGATACCATAAAGTATAGTATTACCATTTTAATTGATTGGGGCTGGTTTCATGCATGTTGGAAAAAGCTAGCAATTAGGAGTATTCGTGTCAACAAACAACCTGAAAACTTCCTCAACATTAACATACCCACAAGGAATTAAACACTGGACGATACACAACACAACGTAGCAATTTAGCTGTTTGGGTAAAAGAATAATAATTACTCACGGTTAGTGACATTAGCAGGTAAAACAAATGGTTGTGAAACCCTTAAACAGAAGATTGGTCACTCGAGTGGTTGGAAATAATGTGTCTGGACATAAATCTTTATGTCGTTACTTTCTAGATTGTTATTGTTATGACTGTATATTCTAATAGTGCAGTACTTCGGGAGTTGTGTCTAAAAAATTGAACGGCCGAGTCTGAGGTCTCAGTCTCAGCTAAGCAGTGAAATTTAAGGTTGAAAATATGAAAAGCTGCAGAAGCCAATTCATGTACAACTTAAAGGCATATTTTAGAACATTCCCCGTGCCGAATGAATCCATCAAGATTGAAATCAGTTTGGAAGTTTTTATGAATGTTTTAAAGCCCATTTTTAATTGATAAAATGAAGCCTCTAGGCTCACTCTAGTAACAGTAACAAGTAACGGGGAATGTTATTTAGCCGAGATCATAACAAAAGCAAAACCCCAGGCTTACAGTAGGTCACTCGGAAATACTAATTGCTTAATCGATAGTGTTGTATTTGTACAGGGCGTGGAAAGTAACAGAACAGCTTATAACTAATGATACGATACATCACATCACGTTACATTTTATAGTTCCAGTAAATAGCATAACAGTAATAAGTAAAGTAGAACGTATTGGGTGAACCGGTGAAACAAATAGAGTTCCAGGTAACTAATAAAAAAATATTAGAAGTAAAAGTAACGTTGCTAAAATAAATTTGATACGATATTTTATGGTGGGTTTATGTAGTGGTCTAATTTTGTTCAAGCTTTGCCTACCATACACCTTTATCCCATACCATTTCGAACTCAGATTAATCATGAAATGATTTGAATGTAGAGTAGAATTCGCTTGTTGAACGAAATAACGGAAATATATTAAGGAAATTTACAGACGTGCTCAGAGAGACTCATTAACATCCCATTCACCAATTCACCAATTCAGTCCCATTTAACTGTAGGTAAAAAGACTACTAAAAACATGAGCTTTGATTACTCATTGTAATTTCTTACATGGTCCAATAATGTACATTAGGCTGTAGTAAATTTAGGTCTCATTATTTCATATCAGATTTGTATTGTCGAGATAAAAAGTATTTACAAAGCTTAGACAGGAAGCCGAATTTCAGAAGCAAGTATCAGTATCATCAACCGATTCCATTTGGAGAGTGAAAGGCACATGAAATGCAACAGCATTGAGTGCCAGGATGAAAAGAAAGTATAAGTCTAGGAGTGACGACTTAATAACAGAAGCTAGAGGCTGGATTATATGATCTTTACAACAGCATTGAATATTATTGGACAATAGGGCAGAATACATCGTTTGATTTGAATGAGATTAATAATAAAATGAACTTTCCGATTGAAAAGTTTAATTTAGTTTAAATAATATTATGCGAGCATTGTGCACAACTGACAACGACTGGCACAAATTAATTTATAAAAAATAGAAGCGGCGTAAGAAGAGATTTCACAACCCTGTCAAAGTCAGAGTTGTATTATCCATGAATGGAATAAAAATCAAGTTACAATATAACATAGAGCCAAGAACGCCTTAAAAGTAAAAAGTAAGCCTTCAAAATATTCGACATTACGGTACTTAATTTACCGTACTCTAACTTATTTCGGTATACCTGACTAGTGTCATATTTTACCAATGGTAACGCTTCACACTGCAACACTTCCGCTTCACTCTGCCACTTCCGCGGAGTGAAGTGGAAGCGCGTTTTGCCATAGAAATGAACTTTTTGAGTTTCTCTCTGCACTCTTCATTCGCATTTGAAGTGTAACCTTCAACTCCGCAATTATTTACTTTCTCCTCTTTCATTTAGTTTTGTTTTAAAATCGGTATTTTAAACGGAATATTTAAACAATTCATCCACTTTACGCTATCAATAACGGAGAAACGAAAACTTCAGCATGGTAAGACACTATAATACCTTATTTTACTTGAAAATCTTGAAGTTTTAAAAGTTGGTTTTCTAATTCAAGGTGAACCGACGAGTAGATCCGGAGAAAAAAAATCGCATTACTATTGCTTATCAAAGAAAAACGGAGCGTGCTTTTTGGAAAATTTTCAAATGAGTTGCTAAATTCTGATAAGCAGGGGGCGTGGGAGGAAGTTTTGCTGAAAGCCAAATCTCTGGAGATAGTTCAGCATGACCGGGATTGGACCTTCGTTCGAGATAAGATATGGAGCGTTTGGAGGGTGCGGACTCTCGTAAGGGCGTTAATAAAAAACAAGCATGCATTTCAACACTATTTGAACTTTTAAAAATAGCAGTTTATTATTTTAAAGGCGAAAAAGGACAATAAAGGAAAAACGGGGACAGGAGGGGGTAAGCTAAATGCTCTGAACGCAGTTGATTTCTTAATAATCGAAATTATTGGAACGGATTCACCTGTGATCAACGGACTGGACATCGGAGAATCCGAAATACCTATTCCAGCCACCGATAACATTGCAACAGCCGCTCCCAACACAAATGCAACTATTCCGACACCTGATTGTGCTAATATCCCTCTCGAAAGCTCTACTACACCAGCAAGTCCTGCATCACGGTCCTCTTCTTTAGGTCGATCTGCCAGGAAGCGGAAGTCGGGTCTGAATCGTGACGCAGAAACCAGGGAACTGTCGAGAAAGCGAGCTTTACAATCCGAACTAATGCAAATCAAGATCTACAAGCATCGTTTGGAAGCCCGTAAACTTGAAATAGAGCTCAGTTTACCTCCCTCAAGCTTTACTAATGAATTGGAAAACATGCATTCTGTATAAACACAACTTTACTTCCATTTCCATGAGGTTAATTAAAGTATTGTAATTTTAAAGTGGTGAATGTTTCTTACAATGTACTTTTTGTAAGCTTGCATGCATTAAATACATTTTCTAGGAGACTTACAATTAGAAATTATCGAAAGAAATTTATTAACTCATGAAGTCTAGTATTAAGATATTACCTAAGATATTACATTACCTTTAATTTAAATACGTTATTATTAAAAGCCTAATTTTACTTTCACCTAAAATCACAGCGCCCGCAAAAGGCCTCCAGCCCTCTTCGAACCTCCGATAGACTGCTGAATTTCTAAAAACTCGAGAATCGTGTACAGATCCGGGCCAACGGGAGTTCACGCTGTAAAAACGGTAGTCGGGTCCACATATCATCATAGCGTTCAAAGAATGATTGCCGTGTCTGTCCACAAAATGTTCTTCATTGAGAGTGGGGGCATCGATTTTAATAAGGGTACCATCAACACATCCGGCAACACTGGGAAAACCTCCTTTATGCATAAAATCTTCAGCTAACTCCTGAGTATTAGTAGGCCAGCAAACCACTTCTTGGAATAAATGATCAACAATAGCGTTAACAAATCGCCGGACAATTCTGCAGACGGTTGATTTCGATATTCCATGCATATCAGCCAGTCCATGATAATATCCACCATTTCCGAGCCAGTGAAGACCAACCAATATTTGCTGTTGGGGTGTAAGAGCCATATTCTTATCCGTGTCCACAAGGAATTCCCCATTCCGATCCAATAAGCCGTCTACTTCCCCCCGTCGCATGCGGAATTTTTCGCGAAACTGTGCCTCATTTTCCACAATAAAATTGACCCTGACCCTATAAGCTCGTCGCGGTGCTCGTTCATCGTCACTGTCATCACTGCTGGATTCCAAAATGTTCAACAAATCCATGGCTGTAAATTGAAATCATGCGGCTGTGTTGTACTTTTTTCA